>PQVD01001854.1:0-21185 GCA_003012265.1 Setaria equina
AAAAAAAAAAAGTTAAGACATTGTCATTTAATATTTTTTACCTTAATCAATCAAGATATCGCAAGAAAATTAAAAGGTAGCAATTTCGAAATTTTCCAGAAAGCTTTTATATTTGAGATTGGAAGGGAAGTGCAAAAAAGTAATTTATGAATGAAAGTGATAAATTTTTTTGATGCAAAGTGTAGGAGGTGAAAATTTTTCTTTATTTGATAAATGATAAAATAACCATCCAAGACTTATTATACTTTCATTTCTGTTTATTGATTAATACCAATATCGAAATAGTGGATCGAATTTTGATCCACAAAGTTTAATCTAGGAAATTTGCAAATTTATATAGGAATTAAATTCAGAACATAAATCCTTTTCAGGAGCAATTTAACCTCTAAAAATTTTTCTACTTTTCAAATGATAACAGCATACCCATTCATTCAAACATGCTTAACAATTTCATTGCCATCGTGAAACGATAAAATCTTTAGAAATTTAATTTTAAATGCTTTGAAAATACTTTTAAACATGAGCCATAAAATCAAAAATTTAAATATCAATTTTGAATCTTTATCCATGCTGTGAATATAATTTGAAATAATTCCAACATTGTTTTTAAATTGTTTTTACTTTCAGCCCAAAAGTATATTTTATCATTTCGATTCCTATTCATGTCTTTGCAAGAATCTGTCGCAACGATATTCTGGATGAAAATCTCTGTCATCTCCGGGATCAGTCAACGTCACAAAAATTGGAAGATGATGCAAATTACGAAAAACCGACTGATTTTTAGGCCTGCGGTGACTGTGCGCTCCAGAAGATATTTTGACCTGGCAACAAAATATCTTTTTTTTTTCTTTTTCTTTTTTTTTTTTTTTTTTTTTTTTTTTTTTTATATTTGNNTTTTTTTTTTTTTTAAGTACTGCATTAAAATCGGAAAAGAATTTGAAATTCCATTAGAAAGTAACTCTGAAATGTCATGGCTACGATCCAGTTGAAGTTTGAAAAACTAATTCAAGTCCAGTTAAAAGACGATTAAGAATTCTATACATCGCTACAGTATAACAAATTACAGTTAATTAAATTTTCCAAAAACATCCAAAATTATCCATAGCATTGATAAAACTGCAATATGTGAACGTCAATTCATTAATTCATTAAAGTAATTACGTCAATCATTCATGCATTCTCGATTATGTCACAATTTTACATCAATATTAGAATATTCATTGTAAAATTTGTTATGCATGAGAATTAGAACCTCCAGGAAATTGTAATAATCGAGTTTTGATATTGAAAATACAAACAAGACTTGGCACCATTTTCTGAAAGCAAAAGCTGTGAACATTTTCGAAATTGGCTCCAGGATACTCCTTTTTTTTTTTTTTTCTTTTCAATGTCCATACCAGTTTTTACTTCCCGGGCCAAAAATTTTTCCATCATTTAAATTTCACGCTTGTGCGAAATGCACTATTTCAAATATTTGTTGTATTCATGAAGTTTTACCGTTTTTTCTCCTCTCTATCCATAGGAGAAAATTCTAACTTAATTAAAATTAATTTTTTTGGTTGATTTTGCAGACTTTGGAGAAGACGCATTTGTAAGGAAATACTATCTCTGATGGGGAATATACTGGTGAGTAATGTTCAAATCCATCCATATACATCACTTGGAATAATCGTGATTTTTTTATGGACTACAACCGTCATTCATGCAATTTACAAACTAATCGTCGAAAAGGTTCCTCATTGCAAAAGTGGTACCCATTACTGTTTGCGTGAAAAAGGTCCAAAAAAAAATTATTCATCATAAAACCATATAATATAGGATAGTGCTAAGTATATTGGTATTTTAGTTTTAATTATTTGAAATCTTTGCCGTTAATTTGCAAAATTCAAAATGAAAATATTTTAAAGCCATGGGGTGCAGTTTCAATTCATCAACGAATGATTAATGATAATGAGATTAAACGACAGCGTCATATTAACGATATCACTACTACGGTAAGCACTACTGATCCGGAACTGTTACAACAAAGAGACCGTATTCTCTCGTTGGACTTCTTTCAATTGCGAGGTGAACTTTATTTGTTTAACTTTTCAATTTTTTTTGTCATAGAATTTAATCAAATATTAACTAATTGATCTTTAGACAAACTACTGGATCTGAGTTAATGTTAATTACTTTGGATCTCAAAGAGTTTTGTCATAAAATGTGTTTTGTGACATTAAAGTTCCCAATAGTATTTTACCATGGGAAATATTTGAGTTCATACTTTTTTCTTGCATCAACTTTCTTACTATATATCCAACTTTTAAGCGGAAAATTTTGGAAAATGACTCATAACTCAGCAAAATTTAGCGAAATAAATTGACTTCACTGATTCACTCATTTAGAAAAATGATATTTCTCATTTTTTTTTTTTCAAGATGAATTGCAAAATGATTCCTTAACTGCTGTGGCTGTCTTAAATGCTTTTGTATGGAAGGCCCAGATGGTCCATAGAGAAATTAACTGCATTATTGATTTTCTGGATGAAGCTTTCGAACAGGCCAAAGAACTGGATGCAAAATGGAATAAGGTTTTTGGGAAGCCACCACTTTTTGGAATGCCATTTAGTGTAAAAGGGAATTTTAACGTAAGTTTGATGCTTCTGCCTAATAAGTTTAAATGGATTTTCTGACCGTAATTCTTTCCGCATGTAAACTTCCCTAAGGGATTTCCATAAAATTTCAGGTATTTTTCATATTTGCAGATAAGAGGCTATGATTGCACTATTGGACTTGCAAAATTTTTGCAAAAACCAATGGAAAATGACTGCACATTAGTTACTTTTTTACGTTCACAAGGTGCAATACCATTTGTACTAACAACAGTCCCACAAGGGCTGTTGAGTTTTGCCTGTTGCAGCAGTCTTTACGGAATAACCTCAAATCCACACTCGCATTCCAGGTAAATCTCATTAATTGTAGTATAGTGTCACTTGAGAGTTATTTCAAAATACAGATTACGCCTAGTATTTCTTAAAACAGAGTACTTCTGTTCTACATACAAGACATTTATTTCAGCGCTATAAGTAGATTAATGAAAGTTATATCTGTATTTTTTCAAATCGTTGCACGGTGAATAAACAGTGGATAAATCGGGTGACTAACATTATATGGTTCCTTCAGTTGTTGCATATTTTTTAATTAGTATGAACTGTAATCATTTCATTACTGAAAATCGCGCTACATTTTGCGATTACGTGTAGAGTACTAGTCGGCCATAGTAATTTGAACACGTTATAGCCATTTAGCAATTTTTTGTACATCTCCAGTTGTCATTTGCTAAGAGACATAGTTTCGAGAACCTTATATTTACCATTTTTTTGATAATGTTTGATTAAATGAAAGTAATACTTGTTACAGGACACCAGGAGGCTCATCTGGGGGAGAATGTGCACTGATTGTCGCTGGCGGAAGTACATTTGGGATTGGAAGTGATTTAGCTGGTAGTTTGAGGATTCCAGCAAGTTTTTGCGGTCTTACTACTTTGAAACCAAGTGAAGGTCTCATTGCTTTGATTTTCATTACTCCAGTATTACTCTTCTATCAACTTTGTAACCTAATATATTTGCAAAACATCCTCAAAAATTTCTTTATTATCCTCGTACAGTTTAGTTTCTGTTTAGGACGTCTGAAAGTGAAATATGCTATAAATGGGATTTCTGGGAAGAATCGCCTATCATTGAGTTATGGTTTCTTCACCAAAACTGTTGATGAACAGATTTATTTATTGAGTCTTCTACTAAAATCAGCTGAATACCATGAAATGGTTCCATATCAACCTCTTCTCCCTCTTGATGAAGAAAAGCTTGCTGTTGCGAATAACTGTCACCTTCGTATTGGTTATTTTGTTGAGGACGGCTTTATGAAACCTGTTCCAGCGTAAGCTGCTCTTTTAATAGCTTTTAACACGTGATGTTGTATGTGTAATTATTTGGGATCCAAACTTAATGACTAATTCGGGATTCGAAATTATGGTGTCGGTAATAGGGTGGACATCATTTAATCTTCCAGCTGTTCGAGAGTTGTTGTGGAAACGGTTGAAAAATTGAAAACACTTGGGCACGAAATGGTGTTGTTCCGTTTACCTGAACCAGAAAAAGCTGCCTCATTATTTTTTCGTGGCCTTATGCCATACGGGAGAAATCATTTTTTGCAATTGTATTCCAATGAAGTGATCCCGCCAGCTCTTCGTACTTTCGTCTTTCTTCTTAAGGTTCATTTTTTTTTCTTCTTTTCCTTGGCACATTTCGAATTACTGCTAAATACTGCAACGAAATGGAAAATTCATTTACACTTCCACAGTGCTAATTCTGCGTTCAAGAAAAGGGTCGAAATTGTTGGGACACTATAAAATCCTAATGAAGTAATCCCACCCAATATAACGATATAAGCAAAAAGCTATTATGAATAGCAAATAGTTTGGGTGACATTCGCATTGCTTACTGTATAGTGACTTACAAACACTAGCGTCCCTCTTAAAAATCTAATTGAACTTTAATTGCAGTTACCGCTCTTTGTGTGCAGAATTATCAGTTATATTCTGTCGTTCATTAGTAAGCCGCTCTCAGTAATCTCCGGTTCATACATTAGCAACCTTGCAGAACTACAGATAACGCAAAAAATGACTGAAGAGTATATAGAAAAGGTTTTTCCCTTTAACTTTTACGACAGATTTTTCGAATTCTCTGTAGTGCTTACAGTGGCAAGATACAATAAGAGCACGAGGAAAAGGAAATCAGACATCCTTACAAAAATACAAACTATATTCTAAGGAATAAGTGCTAAGGAAATGTTGGGATGAAGTAAACAAAATGATACAAGATTCCATTTGCTACCAAGTTGTTTCTTTTTCTGTTAATTCCTTTTCAAGTATTTCTTATAATTCATTTAAGGAAATTTTTTTCATTTATTTTGCAGGTTACTGAGGAATGGAAAGCACTCGAGCTAGATGCACTCATATGTCCAGCATTTATAGGTAGTGTTTTTCTTATAAAATATCTTTACTGATATTTTTCATAGCTATTATTGATTTGTAAACGAAATTCTTAATTTTCCAGTTCCGGCTGTGCCACACAATTATCCAAGTCGCCTTGGAACTTGTGTTTTTGCGACCGGTCTGTTCAACATGTTGGATTTTCCAGCTGGAATTGTCCCCACAAGGAAGGTAAACTCGGAAGATGACAAACTATTACTTGATGAAGCTTGCTGGCCTACAGGTACTGTTTATTCCTGTATTGCTTTTTCTATAACTGATGGCTTTTGCATTTATTTCTTCAAATCTTTAAAATTAAATTTCGAGACGAAATTTTTCCAGGCAACGACTTAGCACTGAAAATGATAAGAAAAGCAGCCCGTAATTCAGCAGGTCTACCTGTAGCTGTACAAATAGTCACTTTACCGTTGAGGGAGGAACAGTGTTTATCGGTGATGAAGGAGGTCGAAAAGGTCTGGAAGTAGTTGGTATATATTGTATTTAACCTCAAGTTAATTTCGCAGTGTCAATAAATGAAAGGTACTAATAAATGTATAGTCAAGCGATTGTACTTATATATCGTTTTGTTTTATTAAATAATAAACGTTGTGTAGACTAATAGTTATAACAGCAAATGACATTATTCTCTTCTGTGACAGGTCCAGACTCGATCGGTCAAGAGTAAAAAGTTCAGAATACAAAATACTGATTGAGAACACTAGGCATAATTGCCTAAAAATGTCAATTTTCATTTCCAAGATACAGGAAAAGTTTGGTTTATTGATTTACGAAATGAAATTGTACAGTAAGAAAAGAAAAAAACTGCCTGTAGAAATGGGTATGAAGAGACGTGTAAGGGAAAGCCGGGAAAGGTGTAGAGGAAGGGGGGAGTTGGCAGTCTTTATAAACAATAACAGTATTTAAGAACGTTTCGTGAATGAGATGTGCTGTGGTAATATTACTGGTTGTTTAACAGGTATCCTGACTTCCAACTGTCCTATTATTTTTAATCATCAGTAATTCTAATTTCTTCATTAGTTACCCTTTCTCAGTATCAAAATAATGCAAACGCCTTATCCTCTTCTTATGAATTTGTCTATTTGCAGTTATGCTGTCATCAAATAATTTACGTAATTCAGTAATCTAGAAGTTATGTTTTAAATCAAAGGATTTTGAAATATATCTACACGGAAGAAGGATTTGATATGGTTGATAATAGTCAATCTGTGTGAAGTAATAAGTGAAACAGAAAGTGGGGAGAAAAAGGAGTTTAAATCAAGGAATAAGTGGTAGTATTTTGAAAATATGACAAAGTCATGCAGTGGAATTACAACAAATAATAGGGTGTTGAAACAAAAAAAAAAAAAGACTGATAATTGTATAGTTAGTGAAGTTGCCGAAGAACTAGTGTGCCTTATTAATGCAGAAGAATGCAAATAAAACAAATAGTCCTTTAAGCTGCTTTTATTACTCATAATATATACAACATTTAACTTTAGAATAATCTAAAGTTGAGAGGATCTTTTAGATATTTGCAGGAGCGAACATTACACAGATTTAAAAAAAAAAATTTGAGAACAGGGAGATGTTATTCAGATTTCCCCGGAAGATATGCAATATAATTTTAAACATTTCACAGTTAAATAATTTTCGCAATGGAAGAAATGAATGAGACCACTGTACCATTTTGTCATTTCAAGAATCATTTTCGTTAACCTAGCTAATTGATTCCTAACCGCTAACCTCCTGTTAGAAATGGTACGGTGAGGTATTTCCGGATTTGAGTTCCTTTCTTTTTTGATGAACATAAGCATGTACAGAAAGGAAGACTGAATATTATACTTGAAAGAATTTTATTGATTGTGCGATTTTCTAAATTGGATAAGATTTTGGAATTTGTTGGTAAGAGGTCTTTGTGTGGATTTTCGGTTCGTTTGAAATTGTACGTTTAGTCAATATCAATCTATTTGAATGGAAAAATTGCGAATGAAATTAAAATTAAATATCTGGTGCATTATGACAACTGATAAGATATCCGTCTGAAAATAAAAAATTCCTTCGTGGAAAGTTTTCAGGACTCAGAGTTTTTGTAACACTATGACATGATTTATATGTCACTGATTTTGAGAAAGACTTCAAACGGTATAAAGAAATCGCCCTATGTAAGTCGGTGAAGAAATGTTACCGAGTAATTTGCAAGAACTTCTGGAGAGGAGAAGTAACTGGTCGTTAGCAGAGGACCGACAAGTAAGACATAATTCTTTTTTTCTTTTCTTGTAGAATAAAACAGTCTGTTGTGCACAAAATACGATGTGAGGACTTGTTCCATTCACTTCTTGAAGTTCCGATAAATTTTTCATCGCATTAACTTATGCTTTCATATATCTTATTCGATGAGCATTATTTGTCATACGAATAAGACCGCTCTTCAAATAAGTACTGCATACACGAACTGTGAAGCGATGTTTAAATTGTATAATTTATATAGTTTCCACTGTTTTTCTAAAACCTTTTTTTAGCTTTGTGATGCGTTGGAGGAAATTAGCTCATCATTAAGTTCAAAGATGAGCAGTGTTTCGGATGCAATTCAAGAAAATTTTCTAAAAGTATCCAATACATGTGTAGGAGTTTCGAATCTCAACAATCAGTTATCCTTATTTGCTGCAGATCAATTTATTGAAAGTGTCTGTTTATTTCACCACATTTGTTTACGTCCATTTACCTCTCCGAATTTGAAGAGGCATCACTGCTTTCCTGCAGTGTTGTATTTCCTACATTAATTATAATTTTCCTTGTTTTATTTTTCCTATCTAATGTATGTAGTGGTGAAATGCAATAAGATTTTCTATTAACTCTGAAAAACGTTGACTTCTCCTGATTCTGAACTAGACGATATACATGAGAAATGATTCTTCGTCCATTAAGTTGTAAAAGATGGACGGTGGAAAATCACTTCACTATCATTTAAGGTGCACAGTTATGTTTCAGCGTGTGGGAGATGATACATCGTTTAACGCTAAACCAACGTCCACTTCCCAGGTGGTTAGCTTGTAAATTTACTTTGCCTTTTCTTACTTTGAAACTTGGTATCTAGGTTTCGACAGTAAAATTTTTTCATTTATTCACTGATTCAGATCAGCTCAAATAAGCAAGTAGAAGCAACTGATAATTTACGTGAGGCAGTTTCAATGGGATTAGAATTGATGCGAACGCGTTTCAAGCGAATTGATTTACGTCCTGAGGATTTAGATGAAGAAGACGATCCGACATATCTGCCTGAGCCAGTCTTCGAACCATACGTGCTTTTTTTTCATGAGTTTTTCTAGAAAAAATTTTCCATTTTCATCACTATTTCCAACTCTCTCTAAGGAAATTTATAAATATTCAAATTTATATAATCAGCGAGCTGTTTCCATGAAAAGCCGTCGTTTTTTCAGGATGAAAACCTTTCAAGACCACTACCACTGTTAATTGGCAGTTCAGATTGGCTTTCCTCATCTTTTGCAACTTCATCTGACAAACGCACAGAAGCAACAAAGGTTTTAACTTCACTGATTATAGTTTTATCAGAATTCCATAAAAGTCAGAAACAAGTCTACGTTCAAAGCTGCTTCCTCATACTACTAATCGACGTGCCCAACTTGCTGGATACTGTTAAAAAAGTTCAAGAATAAATGTAGATTTTAAACCAGGGTAACATGTTATGAAATGTTATTAATTTGAGGTAACTGAAGAAGTTGTTGTCAGTTTACCACCCTTTGCCCAGCCGAGAATGGTGGAGTACATAACTTCATCGCACTCAGATTCATTGTAAGTAATTTAACTGAAAACGCATATTTTTGTATACTTTTGTATTGTCATTTCTTCAACACTATTTTGTTGTTCGGTCCATAAAAACAAAAACATTACCTTGTTCGATATGCATATTTATATATCAAAAGCTTATTGGTTTTGCGCTTTATTTGAAAATTATAAAAATAGAAGACCAGTCAATGTAATACTGAACCGTAAAATGTCAGGTACTTTTAGTAATGAAGATTTTGGAGTAAAAGTTGATAACTATTCGAACGAATACGATACCAAATCTTATACGCCTCAGGTTTCTCATTTATTCAGTGTAATTTTTGTGTGTTCGCAAATTTTGCATTAATAATAAAACGTCTATTTGATTAATTCCATTTACTATTATAGGTTTGTGTTGTATGTATACTTTGAATTCAGATGGATGCACATCCTAATTGAAGGATCAAAATAATGTTTTAATTGAGTTTTGTTTATTCAGGAAATAGTTACAACATCTAGTTCGCTGAAAGACGAAATTGGGAGTTCAAAGGTTATCACATTTGATTCGACAAGAAATAAACCATCGCTACTGTGTATGAATTGTTTTTGTACATTTTTCTTCCGTCTAATTATATCCAAATCTTGTGTGTATGTGTTTTTTTTTTTGCTAGATATTTTAGAATTCATATATTCTCGCATTTTAGCCTCTGAAGTGCCTGTCATAAATCGAAACCCTGCAGTATTAGTAGAACATCCAGACTACGAAGTACTTCCAAAGTCTTCAGATCTAGAAGCATCTGCGACCGGAACACCTTTTAAACGAAACTTGACTGAAGCAGTGAAAGATGAATCAAAAGGAAAAGTAAGTGAAGTATATTCTCGTATAAGTTATAGTTCCTATTAATCTAGGTACTAGTAGAAAAAAAGAGAAGGAAGGAAGTGCTAAGAGAAGTTCCTTCTTACTGTTCTTAGTTATGGAATTATCTTGTGAGGTTTATCATTTTAACTGTATGGATGGGATCAGTTACTTTCTATTAACAATTAAAAGCGTATGTAGCGACGAAACCATTCTTTTTTTGAAGGGCTCATCAAACGCTGTGGGTAAATTGTTTGTCGACAGCAGCTCCGATGAGGATGACCTTTTTAGTGACCTGAAAAATACGGTTTGTTATTGTTTTACTATAGAAAAATATATTTTGGAGATGTAGTGTGGGATGATATCCAAATCTGCTGTTTCCTAAATTTTATAGGGTAAAAAAGCAAAGCGACATATTATTCCCACTCATTCGAATGATTCTCAAATAGTTTCATTCCCTGAATGGAAGAAGACAGACTTGCAAACAACAGACACGGATGTGCGTAGTTCCGCCTTACTTACTGATGTGTCGAAACCTGTAAGCATTTTCAATAAAATAGAGCTAACTTCACAATGGAAAAGTTAACTATTTACGCAGAATGCATTTTCTGGTTTACATTAGTAGTGCAGAAGTGAGTGAGATTTTCTCAAACGTCCGTATATTATAATATGTTGTAGAATAGTAGAAGTGTAAAGGTTAAGTAGAAAAACCATTGTTAAAAAAAATATCAACGAATAAATAAAGTGGTCAGTGTTTTCAGAAAAGTCCGCTAATAGCCGCAGATGATGTCACTTTAAATGGAACAGAAAGTACAGAGACTTCGGATACATTTAGGAATAAACTAGATAGCATACTTTCAAATAAAATTATTACAAATACGACTAGCGCTGTAGAAGAGCGTCAAGTAAAAGAAAGTGCAGATGGAAAGAGGATGAATGGTGGGACCAGTGCTACTTTGTCATCTCTTGCAAAGGTATCGAATTCTAGCTTAAAAATTATTTCTTCCGGAAGTGGTCTTCGTGCTAACTCCTTGGTTAATTCGTGATTATTTTCAGCTGCGAGCCAAGGGACCGCCTCGGCGTTCACCTTCACGTTTATTACAACAGTTGAACAATAAGAATGAAGTGAAATCGGTCCCAACTTCAGTTATAAGTCCAAGTGCGGAGGATAGTCGAATTATTGAGGATCAAGCCGATGCATGTGAAGAACGACTTGATTATCAATTGAGAATCGATTCCAAAAAGCATATTCCTGAAAACGTAAATAATATGAAGCAAAGGAATGACATCAATTCCATATTTTCTTCTGATTCTGACGATGATATTTTCTCCACGTTTTCTAGTAAGCCAAAAAGAGGCGAATGTGTTTCAAAGCCAAGCCTTCCTTATGTTGGAAACGAGGAGGTGCGGTCACCTTTCTCCTTCAGAGAACGTTCTTTAATCGCATCAGCCAGTCGAGCTCAAACGTTTAAAACCAGTCCCGAGCTGAGAAATTTGTTTGACTCAGATGATGAAGATCTTTTTACTAGTAGCTCTTCGATAGCAAAACAGCAAGACCAGGCTGCTAGGGACACAAAATCTGGTAACGGAGAAGTGATTCAAGAAGTAGTTATTCCAAAAAAGAACGGACCAGTTCGGGAAAAGAGAGAAACAATTGCTTCAACACATAAACAAAGTAATTTGAAACCGAAAAGGATAGACATTTTTAGCGATGATTCTGATAATGACCTTTTCAAGTGATACCTTTCGTTTTTCATACTTATCACCATTTGCAGTTGCATGTAATTCAGTTGTATTGGTGCTTGTCAAATCTGACATCTTTTTTGTTCCATTAGTTCCTAAATGATATAAATTTTTAACAAATCTAAGTGGAACTTCATCTAAATACAAGGTGACATTTTGCAAGCCTTCTTGACCATTGTAAGAATAATATCAATTACTTTCGATTCTTCGTCCACTCGTTATAAATGCCAAATTACATCGCGATCTTCGAAAGATGGAAATAGACAAAGGGTGGACTGGAGGGGGAGCATCCTACAAAAAGATTTCAGTATTTCATGTGACAAATCCGGTTAACATCCATTCGCTTAGATAACTAATTGTATGTACACACGATCTTCTAATGTTTTGTTTTATAATTCCAGCACTTCCAGTTGAAAACGTAGGTATTGCTAATTATGGACACGTGATTTTAATGACCTACGCTAACATGTTTTGCTCCTGGGAGGTTTCGATGTTCTGTACATTTTAATCAGTGATGTAATTTGAAAAAGTCAGTTGCCTTTATTTTTTCTCGGTACTTTACTATATATAAACAAAAAAATGTAAACAAAAAAAGCGAGGTTAACATAGAGTATATAACTGAAATACTGCGGCAAATTGTGCCAAATTCCTATCTAGAATCTGCTGCAAAGCTGTTCACAGAGGAAAGATAGAGAAACGAAAGATGAAATGAAGGACAATTTCATTTTCTGAAAGCTAGGTCTCTGTGACGATGAGCATGGGAATACAATTTATATGGGATACTGAACACGGCAGTAAACTAAGATGTTGAAAGGAGTCTAATCACGATCAAATGAAGAGGTAGGAACGATTCGGGCAGCGGGTGAATAATGAAACACTGACAAAAAGCAGGTATGTATTACCCTAAAATGAATTTGAATTTGTTATAATTATGAGGTCCTTCTTCTCGGACTTATGCAGTCATCAAAAGTAAACTTAGACAAGGCACATCTAAGATGTATCGGTAACAGAATAAAAAGGTAAGCTATAGAAGACCCCATCTGGTAACATCTGATGTTACAACAGAGTAAACCATATCACAGTTACAAACCGTGATCGGTATATGGATCATTCATTCACTGATTTGCAGGCCACGGGAAAATTTTGGCGTATTTCATAAAGGATGAAAGGTACATCCCTGAGACCTCGCTCGTTTAGAAAACGCCGTTTCAGCGAGTCGAGGAGTTTCAAGCTTGACCGCATGACTCGACGGCATTATGATGTTGAAAGAACTTTGGGAAAGTGACAAGACGACATGGAACAAAATATACAGATAGAACAACCACATCACTGAATAGTCAATAACAAAGACAAAAACAGAATTCCCAGTAACTAATCCGATCCGATAGTAATATACAGTAGTAGTCCCTAATCTAGAACTGTTAACACGCTTTAGTAGACTATCATCGCGCAAAAAATAATACTTAAATTTTAATTCCATGCCGAAAAAATGCTGGGATCTAAACCATGGCGTTTCTGCCACTAAACTCTAACCATTTTTTGGAAATTACAACTAGGGTAAAACACTGCTACAGACAATCGGAGCTCTAAAGCTTTAATGATTAATGAGACACCGGCCCAGAACTTACCAGTCCTGGTTATAAAGGTGCAAATGCGTAGTGCGAAACAGAAAGTCGACCGTCCAACTGAATGACCCAAAAATTAAACATAAGGACATCTATGCAACCGAGTCAACGTTCACCAGAGAAAAATAAACAACATAACGATAAAAAAAGAAACCAGAGAACGAAAACGACAACAAGACTGTGGGGAACAACTGCATCTAACTCAAAAAAAAAACAAAAATTTTTCGGGAACTACTAATATCACTGACTATATATATATTATTGGTGGCTGGTTTTATTTCGATAGCAGGATTTTTTTCTCCAAGAATATGAAGTTATTTTTTCGCCAGGAATATTTTTCAAAGGCAAAGATCGCAGAATTAATGAAAATTATTCCCACTAATCCACAGTTAAGATGATACCTACTCTTTCTGCTTGAGAAAGGGGAAAGACTCCGGCATTAAGTGAGGAGCAAAAGAAAACATGCACACTTACACATAAATACAGACAGATACACAAATAGATTTTAGAAATCAATATTTGGGGTTTGCTATCCCGGTATAAATTTTAGCTAAGTAAAAGCAGACTACAAGATATAACCATCTAAAAATACAGAATACAAAGTTACTTTTAAGACAATAAAAGCAAAAAAAAGAACTAATTCGAAGAACCCCAGTTACGGATCAGTCCATCAATTTCATACGGCAATTGTGTACGATCCCACTTATCACGGAATGTATCAATAATTTCTGAAATCCCAGCAGCAAATAGTTCTAAATCTACCAGTGGCCAACCTCGGCTTTTCTTCACTGCCTGCAATGACTTATCACAGACTAGCGTAAAAGAGAACCACAGAACATGCAATAACTTGTAAAAAAAACATGGAAGATTTAGATAATTGAGTCTTTCCATTACAGAGAATTATTTCTATTTATTAAAAAAGAAATGCTTATTGTAAGCAATTGACGAAATATAAGTTACCAGATGGACTACTCCATCGAGTTTATTGAGATCGATTTTAAGATTTATACTTTCCTTAACGGTGCCCGTTTCGCGACCAGAACTTGAATTGCTCTGAAATAATACTTCTAGAACAATCCAATCTATTTCAAAATTTTGCAGTGTTTGTAATCAAGGCATGGGATTACACATGTTTTGGAACTTTTGCATCAATAGTAGCGCTTTTCTGAACTAATTTACACCTTTCTTTTCCTCTTTACAATCAGTTATGGTTTATATTACTGATAAGTCCACCTCAACAGGACAAGAGATTAAAAACCACTCTCAATATAAGTTATAAAAACTGGACTAGGAAAGACTGAAAATCATATTTTCGAATGTCAATGATATCAAAAAATTACAGTATCCATAGTACGTCCATTCTCAAAACCTTTGTCATCGTCTGTCATGGGCTGATCACCATCGCTTAATACACTATCTTCAACATCAATGCCTTCCGTCTGACTGCTGAAAAATAAACAGCTTACTGACAAGTCTTCTCTCGAAGATAAATTACTATACAAATCAACAGATTGAATTCCGCGCAGAGGAGCTAAAATATACAAGTCACTAATGTTTAAAAAAAAAAAGAGAAATTTAAAGAACGCCAACCTCAAACTGGGATGGCTTGCACGAGATTTTTTGAGTGATTTCTTGATATAGCGCCGTTTCCGAGATAATTTACATGTGTGCAAGCTACGCCGTTTAATGCCTGGTTTTTTTAACTCCTGCAAAAAAAAAGAACAAAGTTTACTACGAAAAGTTTCTTCACACTGCTCTTGCTAACACTATCAATCATTTTGCTCGAACATTTTACCCTATCTCTAATATCTCAGTCTCTCTGGAATGGTGACGAAACATTCAATAGCAAATAAAAAAGAATGACCTCTGGCACATCAGTTTCAATTCCACCGTTCCTTACAGGGACTTCACAGTTATCTGTCACACATCCATTTGACTGTTCTCCATGATCTCCCTCATCGACAGTATCATCCACTTTGATGCCATTTTCTTTCAACATCTGTTTTATATCCTAAACAATTAAATTAGATCCATAAATATTCGAAATTTTCCTCTATTAACACTAATTTTCTCTTAAATTTAAACATGCCAAAAATAAACCATTTTTGCTCGCTTACCTCCAAACGTTTCAAGAACTTGGAATCTAATTCCAGCACTGCTCGCTGACCCATGTCCAACAACACCTTTGCCATGATGCGAATTTGACGCCCTAGACAGACGAAACGTTAAAAATGTAAGTTTTAAATACTCCCATATTTCTTTCTGAAACACCTTAAGGTATACTTCTGGTCTAGAGATCATTTCCATAAGCACGGGAGGTCAAGATGTAAATTAATTGTGCTAAAGAAGCAACACTTTTCTACTAAATATAACCTTCATAATCGGTTACGGGATTATATTCCACCGCATTTCGATGAATCAGTCGGAAATCATTCAGGAATTCATCAGGCGTCTTATAGCTAGATGCTTTTGAAAACATGGTGCCAAGATCCATAGGATTTTTAATGTGTGTATAGTAATCTGGTACATCTACAGGATCCACTGGTTGTACGAATGCGCTGAATCGGCGGTCACGTATTAAACGAGCTGGAAAAATACTCGAAAAACAATAAAAGAATCGACAAGGAAAAATGGCATTTTTTTGAAAACAACAAAACATTGTAGAGCCAACAACTAACCAACAGTCTCTTCATAATGAAGAACGACTTCTAAATGATACTGATCATACAGTTTCTTCAATTCTTTAATCTCATCGCTGCTGAGTTGATTTGACGATTGTACAACATTAGCTTTCGGAAGTGTAGGATAGTCATCAACTGAAAAACAGTTTAAAAAAATATGAACTTATTTTTCACATCACAAATTCGATTATGCTATTATTCAATTCCTTTATCTGAAAGAATATTGAAGTGATGCCGTAAAATGCAGTTACACACAATACCGAGTTGAAGCTATCTGCCTCACACGTGACTCATAATTGCAAATTCAATGAAACTAAGTTACAACTCATTAAAGTCAACTCAAGCAAATAGAAAAGGGGCAATGTCAAGAAACTGAAGAATGCTAAATTACTGTTAAATGTTATGGGTGGAGTACAAGCTGGTTCGATGATAACATGTCGAAAATATGCTTCAAGACGATCAGCCGGAGGTGAAGTTATTTCCACTGAATCTCGAGAACGAAAAATCAGTTGGATCTGCAATCCAAAACGACATAACAACATTTAAAGTTTTACTTTCAAAAGTGAATATTGGCCGATGTATGATGGCACAACTGAATAAATTTCTTGAACATGAAGTGATAAAGCAAAATAATGTCAATATTATACTCTTATTTCAACTTTACCCTTGATTAGGAAACGCAATAAAAAGACAGTGCAAAATGAACCTACCTCAGAAGGCAATTCCGAATAGCTACACTCTGCTGTCGAAAGAAGAAGAATAGAAGTGAAACCCGTAAACGAACTGACTGCAGATAAAAGCTGAAAGAGTAAACAGTTTCGGTCCCTTTTATTAAAACGTAACAACACAATTGTTGTGTGTATAAATCGTGTGAGACAATGAAAATTTCGCTGAAGCGACGTACATCATAATAACAAGATCAATATTTATAACTTTACAACCACCAATTGAGTGGCATGAAACGTAACTGAATAAAAAGGAAATAATTTACCAAATTCCATACTGACGGAGGTACTGATGAGAACCACTTGTCAATAGAAGGAATTAAGAGTAAACAAGGTGTCCCGCTTGAAGAGGCTCGAATGGCTGACTGTACACAGTGAGAAAAACGCTCCTCTGGCGACCCTAAAAAAAAGCAGTTGGTCCTCTTGAAAGTTCCCACAAAAAAAAAAAAAAAATAATGTAAAAAATGTGGTCGTAAAAATAACCGTAAGAGAAGAGATTAGCCATTGAAAGTGAAAATACCGGAAGATGATCCAAATAATTTATGATAACAGGTAAGATATAAGACGTCTGACCCATATTACTGGAGGAACCACAGAGCAGTAAACGAGCTGAAAATATACTTAGAAGGAATGAAAAATTCATTTTAAAAAGGTCTACTGCAATGTGAAGACGAGGAGAGAAATCACGGAAAGATCTGAACTTTGGCTAACTATAAATTCGGTAATGTTCATTATCCTGAGTTTTTTCACCACGTCTAAAATGAAGTCCATTTTGATGTTCAAACAATTCAAAGATATTTTCTATTCTAAAAAAAGCTGATTTCATAAAAACTTGTCCGAGGTAAGGAAATCCATCATCCTCAGTACTGAAAGTCCATAAAACTTACCAGACGGTACGGCTGGGTCTGAATGAACTGCCTTCAAGACTCGATGAATCTCTCCTAGTTCTTGACTGTCATCAATTACATCGTGATAGCCTTTAGGAATGCGATGGTATATCATGGCAATCACATTTTCTAGCAATATCTTCAGTCTGTCGTCCAGAATGCGTGAAGGTATAGTGAAATCTAAAAGTCTATGGCTGCAAACACTCTGGAAGGTGATTCGATTTATAACTGACTCTTAATTCTAAATCTAAACAGCTTTATGTACATATATTACTGAAAGAAAATGAAATTAAAGGATACGCACCTCTTCGGCCAGCTGGTACAATGCGTCGCATTGCGATTTCGAAATCTTTCTTCTCCACTTTCAGTCTCTTAGGATCAATGTCAACTTTTTCTTTAGATGAATAGATTTGAGGGAATTGAGATCGAAGTGCGGTAAGCACTGCTTCCGTACAAAGCGACTAAATGCATGAAATATATATATAAATAGTCAATTATAGTCTTCATGTATTAGAGAAAAACCACAGTATAAAAGTAAAGCTTTCTTATGCTTAATCAAACCTTCAAATCTGCACCACAGTACCCCGAAGTACGTTCAGAAAGCCACTTGAAAATGCTGTCTGATGGCCGATTAATACCCCATGACGACGTATGAATCTTTAATATTTCTAATCTGGCGTTCTTATGCGGCAAACTGAAAAAAAAAAAAAAACCGACGATACCACTTGTAAACTCCCAGGGCTATTTTAGTCAAGATTTGAGACGAAATAAGGGACTAATGAAACTAAAGTAAAGGACCTAAATTTGTTACGCAAGTTAGTATTGAACCTCTCGGCTCAATTCACAGCATTAGATCCCGAAAAAAGAGCAAAAATGAAAAAGAAAGAAACCGGAAGCTTAATTCTCGATCAAATCGTCCAGGACGCCTCAAAGCAGGGTCAATCGCATCAACTCTGTTTGTTGCTCCGATCACAACAACCTTAGAAAGAAGAATCCTTCAACTACGAGGACAATACTATAAAGGATTCGCAAACTCCATATAGTCCATATAAAGATGCAAAAAAGTACCTCGCATTGACTGTCCATCCCATCCATAAGTGCCAGTAAAGTTGAAACAATAGAGCTATGAATTTGATCCTGCCTAGAACTTCGAACTGGAGCCAGACCGTCGATCTCATCAAAGAATATTATAGAAGGACGCATTATGAAAGCCTGTTCAAAAAGGGCCCTAAAAGCATGAAGTCTTCAGCTGACATTTCATAACAAACAGGAAGCGGCCATAGCATATTTTCATAAAACATAGAATTAAACATGGAAAACTACAGAAGCATTCATAACTAAACTATAGCAAGCACCTTGCAAAAAACAGAAATTTGTTCCAGAAGTAGAAAAAATAATCATGCCATTAAACGAAACGCCAACCTTAATTGTCGTTCGGACTCACCCACCCATTTACTCAAAATATCGGCTCCTTTACGCATAAAAAATGCTACTTTTTTATCACCTTCGCTGCATGAATTGGCCAACGCACGAGCCACAAGTGTTTTTCCCGTACCTAAAATTTTTGTGATCTTAACTTATTCTTCATAATCTAACACTCGATGAATGTCCGTTTAATGACAAATAGTGTGCTGCAACAAGGGATATCTTAAAAGAACCAAAAATTGAAATAACTATGGTGGTTAGTGAAAACCCTTACGCTAATTTTTATAATGGCTTTTACAGTTACTTTAACAACCAAATTAATATTAACATCAAAAGTTCAGCGGAATGGCACTATATATTGTCGTGAATTTATTGACCCTGACAATACGTTTAACTCACAAAGAGACAAACCTGGTGGTCCATAAAAAAGAACTCCTTTTGGCGGCTGAATACTGAATTGAGAGAAAATTTCACTATACAACAACGGAAACAGAACTACTTCTTTCAGTGATTGTATGTGATAATCCAAACCACCAATTTTGCTAAAATCTATACTGCGATCAATATGCATGGGATCAATATCTGATCCAGAAATATTGGCAGCTCCAGCTTTACGGCGAATTAATTCACGCACGCCAATTGTGTACGACAGATCATCGTCTGAAAGAGAAGAGTTCCCATAGCAAAGAACCAGGAGCTTTTATTAAGACAACCTACTTCACAGATGCTTCAAACAAAAAGTGTTGATAGAAAAAAAAAAAAAACAGCGATTACGCAGATAATAAAAGATTTGCAGAGAATAAGAAAAATATTTAGTTAAAATTTACTGTTGACAGGACGCAACTGCGCCCTCGCCTTATTCATTCTTCGTATTCGATGTCGTTCGAATCGAGCATCTCCGTTAGCTTGCATGGCACCTTCAGATGAAGTAGACGATGAATCCGAATCACTTCTACCAAAAAGCCGCTTTCTACAAATCAAATGAAAATTTTGTTTAATTTCTAAATTCTATTTGTATCGTCCTAGCATGAAGATAGAAATATGAATTAAAAAATAAAAAAAAAAAGTTCAAACTAGGGAAATTTCTTGAATGAGCGACAGAAATTTGATACCGATGGACATGGCGTCCTGATCCCGACCCTCGCAAGTCATTATTCGATAGCTCACGCCGAACAGCATACGTACGAGTTGGTTGCGCCCGTGGTTCAATACAAAACCGTGCTACGGGATTGATATGAGTCCTTAACGCATAATGACGAGGCTCATTTTCATCTGACTCATCCTCTTCCTGTAATAGGATAAAGAAACTCATCAATATCAGCACAAAACTATGTTCACTCTGCGGCACCCAATATGTTTTACTTCTCCTATTTCTTTCTCATTCTACTTCAGTATAAAGCTAATAACACAACAAAATTTGTAAAGTACCAAAATATTTCGAAAATTCAATGTATTGGCTAATGTCCACTGATATTTCGGCTGTACAAGGGCTATCTGTTTTAGGCTATCCACTTCTAACGAGGTCAGAGATTTAGATCCATAGGTAGAATCGCATGTAGGAGCAAACGAAAAATGAAATTAACGACTTACTTCCGGAACACCATTTCTTCGGTCTTCCTCACCATCTTCTGAACCTTCTTTTTTTGGCTGCCTCCTAAAAAATAAAACGCAAAAGAAATATGAATGAAAATCGCAGAACTGCAGTCTATTCACATCTTCATCAGTTGTTCAATATAAAAACAAAGACGAATATAACATAAAAGCAGAATGCATTTCAACGCACTTGTACGATACAGCATTTTTGGCTTTTTTCTGAGCGACAAGTGTAGCTTGTTTTTTTGCCTGATGTCGTTGTTTGACGCTTTCGTACATATTGGGTTCTACAATTTCTTGTTTAGTAGTAATTCCAGATGCACCTGCTGAATTTGACAGCACAGGTCGTGCATCTTCGGTTGCTGAATCTGAAGCAGGAGAATTGACCTCTTCATCTACTGGAGACGGTGGTTTTGACCTGTAATAGAGGTTTTCAGGAAAACACTTCTTAGAATCATTCAGGACCCTGTTTTATCTGCAGATAGCATGTATATTACTCGAAACACACATATTACCACACCACTCTCGTCCCTGTCTGGCAGACTAAAAACCTCTGATCTTTACTAGCTATAAAGCGATGTTTTGATGGAAATTCGACCTTAATAGTGCTAATTTCAATGCCAGGTAAAATGGTACTACGAAATAAATTATGGTTAATGTCCTTCCATGAATCCTACAGAAATCAAACAACTGTGTCAACAATAAGCTACTTTTATATTGATCCCTGTATGATACTGCACACTACTTTTGAACAACAGAAACCTCGACCAAGTAGTTTCTCCTCCACGAATGAAAATTTGACATGGGAAACAATTCGAAATTTAACATGGGAAACAATGCAATTTTCCGCTAGG
>PQVD01001854.1:21201-33973 GCA_003012265.1 Setaria equina
CATAAGTAATATTAGATCTTGAAAATGTTAGGTTTTATGCGCTGATTTGCTGAGGACAAAAAAACTTGAAGAGCTAAGTGCATAAGATGCAATTTCATACTTATTTTCACACTTTCTGTATTTTGTTACTGCTTACTATGTTTGCATCCACTACTAACAAAACCATTTTATAGAAATAATATACCTCGATTTCTTCCGGACTTTTGAATGCATCAAACAATCTTCGAAATCTTCCTCATCGTCGGTCTGCCCATTGGTGGAAACACCGTAAGTATCAACGTAAATCCGATCTTTTGATCTTGTCGAATAGCGAAACGTATGAGGTAGCATATATGAACTATTTATCTGAAAATACCCAAACAAGTGACTCCAGAGTACACAACATAATCTATATTTTAAATGGCAATTACTTTTCTTAATAATTAAATTGTAGATTGTGACGGATAACCTCACATGCAAGTTTTCTTCTTTTTTTGAGGCATTATTTCAAATAGAAATCCCACTTAATAGTACCATCTTAAGCAAGGGAACCATACATTACTACTTTAAGCTGATTTTACGCAGAAAGCATTGTTTACTTCAAGCTGATTTCATGCAGAAAGAGAAAGATATGCGCCCATCCTACTCCATAATTTAATTTTTTTTTTTCAAAATCCTTTGAAGCAGTCGGAATTTGGCATAAACAAAAAACTAAGACATACAGGATCCCGTGATCTATTGGCTCGATCAACCAGAGAGCGTAATAGTGAATCCCCTGTCGAATTGCCAAGAAGAAAATTTTCGTCCAAGCTCATATATATCGCTTGTCTCTCTCGGGAGGAACGTCTTGGAAACTGTACCGAACCATCGCGGTAACCATATTCCCCACGCCTTGATGACATCTACACCACTACACTCTCTGTTTCTGCAAACAAAGATATGTCCCATAAACTATCCAGTTATTTTACTGAATAATGCCGTTTGATCTGACTAATAAGGATAACATTAGGAGTTACCAGATATCAAATCAATGTATTACGTCAGTGAAATAGTTTAAAAGTTATTCCAGACTAAAAACATGTCACCATCTTTTCAGTACTGCTCCTTGAATTTGCATATTCACCGTATAATAAAATGACTGTTTTAAATCATTCCATCATTCTGACACTTCGCTATTTCAACATGCAGCTTTCCACGAACCAATAAATCAATTTAGTATCCTTATGGATGAAATACCACAATGGGATAATTAATTAAAACTAATAAAGCCATCTAAGTGTAATAATATATATAGTACATATCTGCTTTTGATCATCATGCAGTAATTTTCTTTCCTCTCTCAACTTCACGAGACTAAAACATATGATCACGATGCATCTTACAGTCAAACATCAAAGGTCATAACGTTAGTTCAATGTTACTTCATATTCTCGAATACTGCTCTTCTCATTCCCTCCCGCATCTTTTCCCTCTCTAACAAAGAAATACTATTTTGCTATACTAATTAGTCACTGGTCAGAACTATCAATCCATGATAATTTTCAAAATTATGAAACTAAAAATTTAAGTTTTCTTCCTCCACTTTATCGCTTTGACTTTCAAGGCTCATATCCAAACAAATGGACACAACAAAAATCCATTCAGTACAACGAAGAACACCTGTAATCCATGACACTACATGGCGGCTATCATCTTGCTGTGCAACAGTGATGCAATCTATTGACTGGTATTTATGAAATAAATGGTATCACAGTATATTCCATACTTCATCCAATATTACGGTTTTTTTTATGTTATAGACTACTTATTCTACACATCTCAACAAGTTTAAAACCACCAATTCCCATATTTAAAAAAAAAAAATTTTTTCACGCTGGATGTGAATTTGCAGACTTCAACCGTTTTTTAATCATCATAACTTTTGGATTAATTTTTAATAATTACTTGTAAAATTAGCATCGCGATCTAGATTTTAAACTAACATTTCGATCAAAATGGATTCCGACTAATTATTCTGGTCAAAATAAGTGCAGAACAAAAATTCCAATTTAAAAATAAATCCCTTCCAACGTAAATTACGACTCATAAATAAACTCCTTCTAAAATCAAAATTAATGGGATCAAAAAAATGGAAATTATGGGCATTAACACTAACTATAAATGATATATTAAATGTAGTAGCTTATATGTTAGTTTTATCAAACTTTCTTTCATTTTTCATCAAATCTTTTTATGTATATAATATGACTGTAGCGATCGGATCTTCTAACTTCGTCCTATTCCTTTTCTTTATTATCTACTACATCATAATGAACGTTGAATTTTCCAAGCAATAATTAATGAATTAATTTTAAAAAGTAACAACGTTGAATATGAAATTTCATCACAGTTTGATGGAAAATTTGAATATGAAAGAAAAGAAAACAAAAAAAGATATTCACAATTATAAAAAAAAAGAAAAATCTTCACCAACGTAACCATCTCACTGTTACATTCTGATGCAAGCCATTTGCAGTGAGAACAAAAAAACAAAACTCTGAACTATTTCATTCTGTGTACAACAGAGCAAGCAGATGTTTAGGGTCATCGGTGCTTTGAAAATATGATCGTCCTACTTCAGTCACAATTGACCTTTGAACCCTTACGACTTATGTCATCGTTTTTCGTCGTGTTCAACAAATTGCTTACAAGAATTCACTCACATCAATTTTACTGTTGTTCCTCATTCAGCTTTTACGTAGGAAAGTGAACACACGGCTATTGTCATGGAAAGCTGAAGACCCAAATTTATTCCTAATATTTCAGTCAGAAGTACCAATAACGTGAAGAATCTTGGAAACCCTTTAATTCAGGACTGGGGCTTGAAAATGTACCATTAGTAGAGTCAAGAAACGCAACTCCGTTATGCTTCATATGTTAAGTCCTTGAATCGCCAAAATTATAACTTGATATTTGATGTATTCATTTCGGGTGAAGCCGGAAAATAGTGAAAATTCTATTCAGAAAGAAATATTTTTGGGGTATTTTTGTTGAACACAAAAATGGCATTCCAAGTCAAACGGTTCCTTGTGTTATTTCTTCCACACTTCTACTACACCATCATCATATATGTATAAAAAGAAAAGAAATCAAAAACTTCATAATGTTTATTGTGTTCTACAAAAAATAAAACAGAGAAGACTGACGTTTCAAAAATGATATTGACCATTACACAGAAATTGCTACCAAAATAAAGGCACCCTGACAAATTCTGCATACACATACAATAATGATAACAGAACAAGACTTCTCAATCAGCCTTTCTTTAAACTAGATCATAGCAGATGCCGCTGAACAAAACCTTGCAAAAAACACAAAAGTTCAGTAAAAAATCTCTTATTTTTCCTCAAACCTAGAAAACTACTGCTACATTATGAGACTCATTCAATGTTTGAAAAGGAAAGATGAATCGCAAATATTCCAGTCCTACAGAAATTCAGCTCCCTAATTATTTTGGAGATTCTTCCTCTATATATTTGATCAAATCTGCGCGTTCCTGAGGTTTTTTCAGTCCAGCAAATACCATTTTGGTTCCCGGAATATATTTTTTTGGATCTAATAAATATTCGAATAATGTTTCACGCGTCCAAACTACACCCTAAAATATAAGCATTAAAAATAAACGTAATGTCAACAAATCAACAACAGTTCCTGAGTAGGTTAACTGATAAATAGCTGAGGGTTTACCTCTAATTATGATTTAAAAACAGGTGCTGAAATACCTGAACAGATAGTAAGCCACAGGAAGCTTTATAAACTCACACCACTCATCGGAGGTAGGATTTATTTAGTTCCTCTTCAGCAATACAGAAGTAAGAAATTAGAAACGCGGATAAAAAGAGGATAAAATATATGTTCTACTGTAGAATAAAAAAGTTATGAGAGATTGCAACATCAAACAGAATAAAAAATTCCGATGTTGCTTAATTTTTTTTTTCTTTTCCAAGAGAAAATGAAGTTGAACTCATTGACTGAGTGAGTTTAAATCCATATTTCTCTGCAGAAAAATAAGCTATGTGGTATCCCTGAATCAAAACTATAAATGCTCTGATGGTAGAACTTATGAATTTCACTTAAGATCTAGAAGGTAAAAATCATATACGGTCATGGTGCAATAATAAAGGGTTTAGAATAATCCTACCGCACCAGACCTCTCAGCAAAATAATGATGTTTCTAATTAACTACACGAAATTCTAGAGCACAGTTATATATTATAACTAAAGGGTATGGGAAAGCAACATATAAGAGAAGCTTAACATAAAAAGCCAAGGATTCCAATGTCACACCGGCAACCTATATGTAAGTATTTCAACTATAGCCACAAAAGGATACCCTAACTCTCATATATAGCACATACTAATAAGAACAAAACCTTATTTTTATTGGCAGTAGAATACGGGTAACCGTCGACAGTTCCCGACTTACGTCCAATTACACCCTTCAACGTTGGACCATTTTTATTCGCATCCGAATCAATAACATGACACTGTAGACATCGCATTTTGAATAACTTCTTCCCCTTCTCGTAATCACCTTCCGGAATTGACATGACGATGTATGAGGTCTACAAATTAACCGATAGATAATATGTTACAAAATATCTCGATCTAGTAAGTAATATATTTAGAAAAGAGAGAAGAACCAAAGCAATTATGCATGGTAATTAGTATATTTATCTACAAATTACGAAATTTTAACATAGGAAAAATGAATTCAAACTACAATAGAATATATTTTAGGTTTGTGCTTTCTTCAAACAAATATTTGTTCGAAGATGATCTAGCAACATCAAAAAAAATGAAGGAAAATGCAAAAACCATCCCCTTTTGCCTAAACGTACAAAAAAAAGAAAAATATCAACCGAATCCCAGAAACAACATCTCCACAACTAAGACAATCTAATCGATGTAACAAGTCAATCTTTAACACGGCCGTCAAATATTGATGAAATTATCCTAGGATGAGGACATTTCACTCACGAACTTTTATCAATCTTAGCATTTGAAATTGGTTCGAACATGGTTGTTAATGAATGAAGTGATGGTAAGCGTTTACCACTTACTAAATATTCCGATTGACAATTATTGCTAATCATGATAATGATTAGGAAACGTCGTGACAATAATTAATTGTAGTAATTATCTGTAAGGTTTAAAAACATGGATTAGATACGTATTAGTGCATGCACATGCGCGCTAGAATTACTACAATTAAATAAATTAAAAGTTAGAATGAAGAGTGTATTTTGTTGAGAAATATGGCATTTCTTGATAAGTTTGACTTCTAATGCCACATTAAGGCTTTATTTCTACATCGTATTGAATTCACACTTCATTTATTAGATATTCTATTAATCAGTCTATATTTACGCTGCATCATCTTGACTTTTACCCCATTTTCAGCTTTCAGATTTAGACTTCTTAAAAGTAAAAAATGCTTTGTTTGATATGTTTACTGAAGGAAAACGCATATTACAATTTGAAATTACAGTCATGTTGCTTTTGATTTCAAGTTGTATAATCATTTCACACCATATTATCCCAAGAAAAATTCGAAATTAATATATGATGGAGATGCGTGGAGAAGTGTATGTTAATTGTCCATTAAATGAAGTAGTTTTTATTCTCGATAGTGATAAATGTCAAAAATAGCTACTGAATGATAAAATCATATGTAGTGTGCTACGAGATGACAATCATTATATTTATCGTGATGATAATCGTTTTCGAGAATGCGAATAATGATTGGTACGATGATTAACACGCATATGTTGCACCAAATCTGCGGTCAATCGAAATATGCTACCGCATACAGCACAACAGTTTTGATTTGGTATATTGATTGGTGTGAAATTTGGATTCATCAAATAATCTGAAATATTCAAAAAAAAGAATTTTTTAATCACGAATTTAAAATCTTATGTGAAGTTTTTTCATTCATTTAGACAATAATATATATTAGGAATGGGACAGAAGTATTAGACAAGAATAGAGGAGGAGGAAATGATTGGATGTATTAGAATACAGAAATTATTCTCCTTTTTTGAAAAATCTGTTCTTTTGATAACAGGAATACTTGAAGATCTGAAAAAAAGAAGTGATAGTTTTTAATAAATCGAAAATTATCAGAGCTTGGTGAATGATTTCCTAGGGAATTACAAAGGAACGATTCGGTGCTTGACTCGTTTAAATGGCCAATTTAAATTATTCAAACAGGATATGGTACGGTAAAATTCGAACTTGTATCATTCATTTCCCTCTAAATGAAATCAATAAAGATTGACTTTTATGAATACGAAATTTTTTTTTTTTTTTTCATTTTCAGTATCATATGTGGATTAAATATGATAGCAAGAAAGGAATGATTTACGGGGTAAGAACATGATGTTGAAACGAAAACTCATTGCAGCATTATTGGTTTGAATTGCTTTCGAATAATCGGACTGCATAACAGCAGGGTATGGTTGCATTATGCTTCCATTATTCTGCAAAATTACATAATTTCATTTCGAGATTTTTTTTCTAATAAGTGAAAAATCTTCAAATACTAATTCAATGAGATGTCAAATAAAACGAAAGAAGTTTCATTTCCGAAATTTCCGATCAATTAATTTAATTTCTTTTTTTTTCTAAGTTACAGAAATATTCGAAATATACAATGATGTAGTGCTAATAATAGTATATATTTTCATTGTTACGACCATTTCATTTATTCTTTGCCACAACAGTGTAGAATAATATATCAGTAATTTAGAAAAGGATTAAATCTTTCAAAAAGATTCAATAATTCATAGAATAATTTAAAAATGATTAAGTTTCCTTCCATTTTTTTTTTATTACTGAATTTTTTTTCTTTTTTTTTAAGGACCAGAAAAAATATGATCCCTTTGAAAATTAACCGGAACTGTTTTATCATTGCTTGTTACATTGGAACAGTTATCATCCACAGCAGGATTCCATATTCGACTCTTTTTTGTCATCACTTCATTATTATTTTCCATAATAGTTGCACTGATATTAGAGAGTTCTCCTGAAATAAAGTAATAAATTAAAAATACTAATGTAATTAATACCCCATTGATTTCTTCTTTTTGAAGAATTATAGTCGAATTACATTCAAATAAACATTTTTAATTAATTGAATTAAATGTGACCAAAAAATTCATTAGGAGTAACCGGTTTTTATCGTTCATTTTACTTCATTTCATTAACAAGCATTCGAAGTCTTCTTTTTGGCAAATAAAAATTATTCAAAACAATAAAACAGAATGCAGGTAATAATAAAATGAAGTTGCAGGTCATAATAATTCATATGTTTTTGTTTTTATTGATCAAAGTTTCATTTTTGAAATTTCTAAAAATGTTAACTCTTATTATAATAATTGGAAAAAATTAATTTCAGTTTTTTTTTTTCAGTGATTCTTAAAAATATTCAAAACGTTGTATAATAATAAAAGTTAGATGGTAATTTGTAATTATAGGAATCAGAGAAATATCATAAATTTGATGATAATTTCTAACTATGAGATTTCGGGAAATATCATTAGATAATAATTTTCAAATTATGAAATATAGAGAAATTGTTAGCAAACTAAATGAAATGAAATGAGCAATCTATAAAATTGACGATGAGTCCTTAAATAATGCACGCCAAAAAGGAATGATAGTTTAGGTTCAACTGAAGTATCATATTATTAAGTCATGAAAACTAAATGGATACATTCAGAAAATTATGCAAATGAAGAGGAGGCATATTAATAGATAGCAAAAACAGCAGAGCAAACATGATCGAGAAAGACGTTAATATTCATGAGTTAAAATAATTTAATTTTGCTACATTCTTCCTAGCATAGAATAATATTGGCTAGCAATGAAGCATATGAAATCAAATATTTTATGAAGATATTACCATGAAGCAAATATTACTTCATGTTTTTACAACAAATAAACAATTTAATCGCCTTAAGACTTACCCGCAAATAACAAAATGAATAACTTGTTATTTGCAGGTAAAATATTAGTCTATTATATCACATATTTGACATTGTTAAATTTTGCCCACTAAAGGGGGAGAAAAATTTTGGAAAGAAAAAGAATTATTTGTTGCTGGCTATTGTTAATTAAAAATGAAGGAAACTGAAAAGAACTACGTAAATGGAGAAGATGGAATTATTTCACAGCCGGCAGTTTATATGTTGTTAATAAATAAAATACCTGAGATATTATTTGACTTCTAAAATATTTTAAATCCTAGCTAAATATTTTAGGCATTACTTGATTCTTGATAAACAATACAACAGGTATGCCGATGAAAATACCTGATTCATACAGAATGTTCAATATCGGGAGATTCTCCTAGCAAATAAAAGATGTGAGTATGAGAGAATATTATTGTTAAGATGAATAATTTAAGAAAGCAAACGCTCCTCTCAGTGGAATAAGATCAAAGAGAAATGACCGAAAGTTAATGCTATCCACGTTCGATTATCATCAACCATTTATTTCAATAATTCAATTACTAATAAGCTTATTTTTAAGTTTTTTAAAAATTGGAAATATTAAATCGAGAAAAGAAAAATGAAAATTATGAAGTTCCTTACGGATAACTATTTTAACAAAACTGATATCTTCGTTGACACTTTCATTTTCTCCATATTGTGAACAAGGAATATCCTATTCGAATCATATCCTCCCCTCAACAAACTGTCCGTAGCTGTCAATCCATCTACATCCCTCTGCTGCACATCTAAATTTATCTAAAAATTTTGCATGCGAATACAAATCACAAGGGAACAACAGGACACGTCCATCCTGTCTATTCAATATATCCTGAATTTGATTACTTCCAACTTCAATGATTTTAAAAATCATTTCAAAAAATTTGATATTTTTATAACTGTAACTGATCTAGTCTCAGTCCACTTCAGACTATTCGAAGATTATGATGGTAATGAACTACTTAAGGAACGAAACTGCAGTGCTTCACACTGATAAATCCATTTTATAATGCATACAACCTTGTTAATTTAATAGTTTTCTTTATCTATAAGAAAAAAATTAAACAAAGAAATTCTCGTCCTTTTAGAACATAATGTGACGTTCATAAAAATGATGTTTAGAAAGTACGAAAAATGTAAAATTTCAAATATCTTCCTGTTTAATATGTGTCATATTGCTGAATGCAGGACTACTTCATACGTGAAACAAGATCATATATAAACAAATGATTATCAAGAAACATATGAAGTGCACCAGAACTTTAAGAAATTATGAAATAGGAAAAGCAAAAAAAATACTGCCTAAGGATTTCTATTAATAATAAGTCTAAGCGACACTTTCAGATAGCGAACTGGATTTTCTCCTAAACAAAACGAAATATATTTTTTGAAAGTTAGTTACATCAAATATTTTTGAACTAGAAAACTTATTAGAGTTTGAAAAATCAAAATCATATCTATCTCATAGTGTCTAAGTAAAATAAGGAAATAAGCGAAATCAAAAGTCAAAGTGCTTTGAAAACCCTCTCCGGTTAGAAGGATAATCTATAAGATCTGCGAGGATCCGACAAGTTTTTGATACTAATGAGATATAAATCAGTGTAAAGCAATATTTAGTAATTCTTGGCTATCTAAGTTACGAAACAAAACTCCACAGTTTATCCAACAATCCATAAGACTTCTCCGGCTGTGTTTCCTCATCAACCTGTAAAACATGCTTACATTGGCCACATTACTTCAATCTGACAAAATGTTTAGTAATTTCGCCCAAAGTATAATCTAAAATATTTCTTCCCCTACTGTCATTCACCAAAAAAAAAGAAAAAAAAAACACGCTAGCAGTATATCTCCACAATGCATATATATTACTTTCCCATACTTATTATAATAACAGTACTATTATATACTACTAGTACTCATTATATTACTTCCTCGAGGATAGAAACAGGCAGTCGATAAAATCGTCCTCTTTTTCGATAAATCAGTAGAGTTATTTGTTAACTAGAAAAGAATAAATCCAAAACAGACATGAATGAAGAGGTTCCACTTGTAAATAAGCAGAAATTATGGGAAGCAATGTAAAAATATAGATTTAAAGATAACCATATACTTTAAAATTAAACAGTCAAATAAGATTAAAAATAACTTACCCGATAATAATTATCTATCGTATTGAAAGAAGCACGCAAGGAACGGATTCCTGGGCGAACAGGTGATGAAATTAACGACGAATTAAAACTTGTATCTAGACGTGAGACCATATTTGAAGAGTCAGCAGGAGCAATTCCATAAAATGAATTTTCCGATAAAATAGACCTATTTTGGCTAAACTGGATGCTGCTTTCACTAACTGTCTGCGAGAATGGATCCCCATACTCGTCGTCTTCCAAATTAATCAACTCCTGAAAAGAACCTGCTGCGAATATTTCGGGGAAATTTTTTTCAGAAGCGAAAAATGAAGTATGTTGGACTAACAAGTTGTTTACGGTAAGGAAAACTGTCAAAGAAAAACTAAACATTTCAAAACACGAAGAAAAAAGAATTCTTAGATCAAAGAGAATCTGATCATGTCATGATGGCAATATTTATTGGAATTATAATATCTAAACAGTTTTACTCAACAGCCAAATCTGATGTGTAATGAAGAATTTCGGAGTTGCAATGAGCAACAAATTCCTTACTTTATTATCAACTGGTAGTACTCCTAAGCGCAACCGGCCATCTATAATTTGACCATTTCGAGAAAGAGCTTGCTGAGCATGAATGGGTGAAGCATAACGCAAATACATCCAATTGCCTTCTTTTGGGAACTAGAACAAAAAAAAAAAAGAAAAAGTAACAGCAATATTCGCATCACAAATAATATGGTAGGAAAAAGGAAGCAACAAACAAAAGTAAAAATGCAAACTTACCCGATGAGCAACAACTGTTCCATGTCGAGCAAACAACTTGAGAACATTTGTTGCATCTTCACGAGAGAAACCAAATACGGTGATCCAATGTGCAGCGATTTCTTGTCTAAAATAAATACTCCCCGAATTTTACTATTTCCATATCACTGGCACAGATCTCAATTTAAACTAATGTTTCAAGAAATGGTTAGCACGCAACGAATTACATAATACTTACTGTATTTGACTGTCCAATATGCTTGGCGTATTTGTATCCGTGTGAACTCCATCCACGGATACGAGTTGTGGAGATACCAGCTCATCCATCATAGAACGAAGAGGAGGATCTAAAACGGATAGTACAAGATTAAGATTGAAAAGTTCCAGAAAGGTCGGGACAAAATATATTAGCTAAGTGTGTTAAAACATCAAAAGAAAAATGCCTACTGAAGAAATAACTAACACCACTTTTTTTATTCACGGAAGACATCACAACTTATTTGTATTTTTCCGCCACTATAAAATATTTCTTTCCAAGAGCAAAAACTGATGCACTATAGAGAGTTTTCTGATTTTTCAAATTAAGAACCGTAAAAATGAAGAAAAAACTACCACGGGAAATATCTGGCCCTTTTGCTGACGAATTATCCGTATCCATGTCCATATAAAAATCATCACGTAAGCTGCTTGAATGGATACTTTTTGTTTCCGTCAGCGATGGTGACCAGTGTACACTTTTGCTGCTTTGACTACCTATAACTTCAGTTTCATCTTCAAAGGTAAAATTTGGTAAATATAGCAGCACTAAAAAGTACCATGCTTTTACACAGCAATAATTGGTTAGAATAGCCTAATCTATTATTGATGGTATGAAAAGTAATTCAAACCATCTTGGAAGTCATAGTATTTCCTGTAAATAACTATAAATTCCAGCTTGCAAATTGAAAAAAATTAAAGTCTGTAAATGTAAATAAAAACGGTCGAATATCACGTAAATAATCACAACTTCAGTTATTAAATGCTTTGACTGAATTCAACCAGTGGATGACTTAAGCAATCAACAACATGGAGGCTTGTCTCACTTCACTCCAAAATACATTTTTTACCTTCAATGGCGTAGAAAATTTACTTGAAAAAAAGCACGATTTTAAATGCTTACTACTCTTCGAAGGTAGCGGTGATGAAACTGTATCCATTTGATTTGATGACCGTTTCTCTGATGTATTGTTATCTGTAATAAAGTTAATGAAATTTCTAGTCTACACTATCAATTCAGGAACAATCCACAAGGATTTAGTGAGAAAGATTAGATTCAGGATAAACAGACGAGAAAAAGAAAGAAAAAAATAAGTAATAAATTATGGTCTGTACGACTCCGCGAAATACATCGTCTGAAAGATTTCCAGAAACCAGTCAGCGCCAATTTTGTATCACGCATGAAAACAATTATTTTCAGGAAGAACAAAAATGAATCATACCAAAAGATAAAATTAAGCTTCGACGTCTATTGCGAGAACCAAAGAGGAAATTAGGTGTTGTATGTTGTGGGGTGAAGGAACCAGTATTACTGGTAGATAGTCGATAAGACGGTGAGTTTTGTTTCGAATTTGGAAATAAGAAATTTTCGGATCCCGAAATCATCAAGATCCTGAAAACTGTCGTATCTTCGAATTTCTGAAGAGAAAATAGCTACTGGATTTATGTAAATGCAAAAATTATTTATCAGCTAATTTTTCTCCTTCTGTTTGCTTCTTTGAGTAGCACGTAATTATGCGCAATTTTGTATTCACTGTAACTGTTACCAAATAACTGTAAAAAGGGCAAATACAAAATACATTCAGACATCAACAGTAAAAAAAAAAAAAA
>PQVD01001856.1:0-35390 GCA_003012265.1 Setaria equina
TTTTCTTTTCCTTTTTTTAAACTATGTAAGTATTTTTCAGGAGTTTTTGTTATTATAAAGCTATATAAGATATTGGCAATATTTTTTCGCCAATTTTTTTTTTTTTTTTCCACTTGTTTATTTGTTTGCATTTATAAATTTATTTTTACTATGGTTCAAATTTCCTGCGCAATTCTTTTTTTTTTGTTATTTGAAAAGCAAAACAAAAGGAAAATAAAGTTGAGGATGAGCGAAATGACAATAGATTCATGATGATTGCAAAAATCTACAATTAGAGAATCAAGGGAGGAGAAGGAGGAAATTAACGAATAAAAATTATAATACTTGAATCAATTCATGATTTTCAATGCTTTAAAAATGAATTTATGAATGCTTTCAGAAAGGCTGCTTATCAGTTTGTATTCTAACAATTTCAGCTGAAATACTTTGCTAATCAAATAAATGTTTGAATTATAAACATTAAATATCTGAAGGAGTTGAATTCACCGGTTCTCTCTCTCTCTCTCTCTCATTCTGAGAAATCTGAAATGTTTGAATCACACACATTCACTTTCTATTGGATATCTTAGTTTGAATCAACGATTCTCTTTCCATGGATTTAAATCTATGGAATTGCTTTGGTATTAAACATTTCAAGAATTTTGAATCATGTTTTCTTTTTCCATTGACTATTTATAGGATTTTTGGATTACGAATTTTTTTGAGCTCACAAATTTTTGTCTTTTTTAAATCATTCATTTACATTGAATAATCATCTTCTACGAACTCTATGTAACCTTTTCCTGCATCACATGTGGCAATTTCAAGAAATTATCATTTATTATGATGATATGTTTTTAAACCATCTGTACCATCAGTTGATTATTTTTTTTTTTTCCTTTTTTTATTTTTGAACTATTTAAAATGGATCAAGTTAGTAGTTATTTGAGGAACACTGGATGACTGTTTCTTTTCCTTTTATTATTAGAGTGATAATTTATACTAAGAATCAAAAAATCACAAAATTTCACATCTGTTTTAGTGGGAAAACATCGATGAATTCAATAGGAATGTTTTGTAGAATATTGAGGATTCAAAGTTTCGCTCCATTAATATTGTTTGAATGGCTTAATCATAATGCTTCTACATTTCTGCTTTTTCATTCATCATAATTATTGGAATATCATTGCTAATAATCATGAAATATATCCCCTTCTGTCCATCATTTCAATGTTCCCCATATTTACCCAGTTAATTATAGCAAAATAAATGATTCATATAATATTTTTTATCATAATATCTTGTGTATTTCCTTTTTTGATCATTTTTTCTTGAGAAATATTAATGATAAGCGAATGAACGCTGATGAGCGGATTAACCAGATTTGTTTATACTTGATTATGAATGTCTCATCCAGGAACTTACTTCTTAAAATCAGGTAATTCAAAGTTTAAAGTATGAATTGAGCAAAATTTCCAACTGCATAAAATTGGATTTCTCGACTAATTAGAAAACAAGTTTTTTTTTTTTTTCATCTTGACTTTTTCATTCAAAATGCTTCTTTTAACTTTGCATTTTGTCTTTCAAGTAATTTAATTTTTATTTATCCAAAAAAAAAAAAAAAAATGTTTATGTTTTTGGAAATTTTGCTTTAGATTTCTTTCAAATTTTGGAAAATTCAATTTCGTGTTGCTTTAACGATAGTTTTGCTTTCAAGTACTAGTCACTCAAATGGAAGAATTGCTTTAAAAACAATTCATATTTTCTTTTTGAAAGTGTCAAGTCCTTAATACAAAATTAATGCCCCTCTTTCTTGAAACTAATTAAAGATGTCAACTAATGCAGTAACGAAGATTAAGAAGATTGCATGTTATGATAACCAGAGGTTTTGAATTTTCTAAATTTCTTTACTTACTATTTTACTTTTAATCTTTTTTTTTTTTTTTTTTTTTTTTTTTTTTTTTTTTAAATTATTTTTTACCCTAATCAATAAGTGTGATATAAGAAAAACACACACACACAAAAAAAAGCATTTATTTTTTTATTTTTTTATTTAGAAAATTTTTTTTTTTTTTTTTTTTTTTTTTTTTGCTGCAAAAATATTATGATAATAAAAGAAGAAAATATAAAGGAAAGAAATGAAAAGGAAGGAAATGAAAAAAGTTACCTTTTGAAATGTCAGAAAAAAAAAAAAAAAACTTTACAATGTGCAAAACTATAGCACTCGATCTAAATTAAATGGATTATCGATGTTTCAGATTGTATCTTATCACTTTCCTAAATTTTTTAAGTGAAAAGGCGTACAAGTTAAACGTAAAACATCTGAAAGAGGAGCGAAATGAAAATAATAAGATTAAAACTTTATTATAGAATGTTATTTCAAAGATGCAGGCAAATCATTTCAATAATGATTAAGTTTATCTCTTCATAGAGAGTTAAGCTAGACAATACTGAAAAGCGGCAACAACAAGGATCTTTATTACTGTTAGTAGTTTATAAGCAGGTATACAATCCTTATCTTGTGAGATAAGATATTGTGAAAGAGTCATTTATAAGCTTAAATATAAGTAAAATATAACTATTGAAAATTAATCGATATTGTATTTTTAACATCGTTGTTTTTTCGAGAGGCAAAAGAGACTTGCCATTGGTACTGTTGAAGTCATTTTTGTATCATCTTAAATCAATTAACTATTTTAAGATTTCTTTTACTATAGAAAATATCGTTAAGGTCATTAAAATCGCTCAGTTATTCAGTGTCCATTTGTTGCAGTGGTCATTTTTCAAACTGTGAAAAGATTTATTCAACTAATTAGAAATATTCCTGATTATCTGAAATTTCAGGTTAGTTCCAAAAATTGAAAATTTGTTTAGAAAACTGTATAGTATGGTATATACGATTAAAAGATGAAATAGAAGGAATGAAATTTCAGATCTGAGATCTAAAGTAAAAGTATCCTAGAAATTATGTGTTCTTTCGAAAATAATGATAGAAACTCTTATTCCAAAAATACTAGTTAATGATGGTCAACCAGAGAGACATATTTATTTAATATGTTCATTGCAGGATGATATAGTAGTAGGCATATTGAATCATAAAATAATAATGTGAATGAATGATGCATCTGTGCATGAATAATTAAAATTTTTTTCTACAGGAACAATAAGATATTCTTTGGAAATGATCTCTCATCTGATACCGCAGCAAACCTTATTTTCGGAATAATACAGTAGCACTGTTGATGGTGCGGTAGCAGTGCGGCAGCTGTCACAATGAGTAACAATGTGATGATATTCAAAGTATTCAGAAGGAAATGATCGAAGTGTCGGCTACTGGATGATGCATTCGTTATTATGTCGCCGATTCGCTTCCTCACGGAGCAATTTTTACACATTTCTGTCAGTTGGAATGGAATGTGGAAGGTATGAATAATTAGCAGTGGCATGACAGGCAACCCTTCGTCACCTCATTTCAATCTTTTTTACCTCAAATCTCGAATCTAGAGAGGAGCAGTGGATCATTTGACACGGGCATGGCGCACGGTGACGCAACAAGCAATTCCCAAGGCAAACCTCGAAGAACTGGCAGATGCAGAAAAGAAGGCAGGAAGAAGTGTTTCTGGGCCAACAAGACTGGCTTATATGTTGCATGTCTGATGTCCTAAATCTAATGTCTTACATTTGGAGTCTAGGTCTAGTACAGACGAAAAAAGCCAAAATTTTTTTTTTTAATAAACATTAGACGATCAGTCTTTCGCTAACTACGACCATTTCTAAAATTTGTGTCAACTAAAAACCATTTTCTTTTCCACTTTCCACTCTTTCTATCTCTTTTCAAGTTAATGTACAGTCCGACAGTTGACAATTTTGTGAGGGTTTTAAATGCCCCGAATTGTTATTGAAGTGGATCCATTAAATAAGATGTTTATGTCATCACTGACTAGGTGAGATACATTTTAATTTCACTCATATATAAAAAAGTTTTTTTATACTGAGTTTCTACTGCATAGGAAAATTTGCCTTCTAAAGGTTTCTCAAAATCTTTAAAAAGTTTGTTTATTCCACAAATGCATACTAATTCAGCTTATTTCAAGAATCTTTCTGACTGTAATTTTGGATTTACAAAAAAACCTTTAGTATGAAAATATTCGCAAAACATAATTTCAAAAATGTTCATCCATCATCTTTTGGAAAGAGAAATATTCTTTAATATAGCGTTGAATTTTTCATGCTGGATTCATAATCAATGCGGCCAAGTTAATTAGCTTACAATTATTGCCTATAAATAAACAAACACGTTGATAAGCAGATTAATCATTTTCCAGTAGCTACGTAATGTCATTACAGATGCATGATTAACAAGCAGTAAGCAGAACAGATTTACTCATTATTACCTGCCCACTTGTTTTTCTCGTCGTTCTGCTTCATCCACATCTAAGGGAATTCCTTTTTGTTAATCGATAAATGAAGATTAGTAGTGTAAAACGATATGATAATATGGGATGACAACGAAAACACATTCAATGTTAATGTCAATAAAGTGTTGCTTAAAGTTTCAGGTAAAAAAGTAAGGAATTAACTAAAGTACCCACTTAAATAATTGAATATATTAAGAACTAGAAGAAAGTTGCAGAAAGTTTTTTTTTTTAAAAAAAAAGGTAAAAATAAAAGGAAAAACTTGACAAATATTCACTTATTCATAGGAAACAGAAATCACAACAGAAGCACTCTTTTAAACTATAATTTTGGGAAAAAAGCAGAAGTTAAAGATAGCAAAACCAAAAACTAAATTTAATCAGACTGATAATAATCAAAATGATCATGTAAAGCAGAAGCGGAGATAATCCATATGAAATTATCTTTCATTACCCACAATATAATACGGGATAAAAAGGAAACTTAGTTATGAGACGTCAATATCACCCCGTTAAAAAAATTATACGTCTTAAAAATTCAACGAATGTGAGTTAATAGTCACGTTGTTGCCAACGTACAATTTTCAGTGGTAAATGCAGTAGTAATGAGACCATAATTTTGAAAACAAGGTCATTTGGGCGCTTAGTGAGAGACAGCAGCGCTTTTTTGTTTGTATTTGTCTGGAATTAGTAAAATTTACCTCATAAAATCATTTTATATCATTGTCAGTTGAATTGTGAATTGAGCACAAAGTGTTTGAAGGACATCCTAGACAAACCAATGTTAGATATAAATGATTCCGAACCGAACCTTTAGTGAGAACAAAAAATGATTGAGACAAAGATTTCAAAATCGTAATTCAACTGATTCTGGATCCTATCAGGAAACTGTAGTTCTGGAGAGAACGATTCGTTTACATTTCATTTTTAAAATTGTTGTCACTGCAATCATCAGTGGTAGTTTTGTTAAAAATAGGGCCAATTTTTGAATTTTATATTAATTGCAGACCACTACAATTAGATTATTAATATTTTTTGTTGATGTTTTTCTTGCAGATATGGGTTAGTCATGAGAGAAAAGAAAAAAGAGTGGTAGAGATTTTAAATTTAAAACTTTGAGTTTATAGAGCAAAATGTAAATTCTTAATTAGAAAAACCATCAGATTAACGTACAAAATAATACATCTTAGAAAAAAAAGTGGTATCGGAGAAAATGTTTTTTAATCTTTGTTGACACCAATTACAGTGGCGAAAAGTCAGAGGAAACATTTTTATGGGCGAAAATTCATCTTACAATAAACGACACTGTGATTTGTATAGAAATTGAAAAGTAATTATAATTAGTAAAAAATTATTCTTTGTGAACTGACACTCACTGTAAAACGCGTTTGTAATCCTGCTGGAAAAAAAGTAAACCAAAGAAGTGTCTCCTTTTGAAATACGGTTACTGCCACACTAATATTGTAATTATTTGTATTTGAAATTTCTAATCCTTACTCATTTAATGAGATGAGGATTAAAGTTAATCAAGATTACCTTTGAAACATGATGTATGAATTAATAATTTGAAAATCTGATGAGCGATGAACAAGGATTAACCAGATTTCACTAATTTCGCTTATCCTCACAATTAGGCGGAAGTATGAAAGGTAAAACATTCATCAAATTATGGTGTGAATTAAAGAAAATGCATTCATTATTGAGCGCTAGTTGCAAAAAGTATTTATTAAATAAAGGAATAATTTTTTTACTGCAAAGACTGATTTATTCCTTCGTTTTATTCAAGAAAATCTTAAAAGCTCCACTAATTTAACTAAAAAGATAAAGTAAAAAATATGAAAACTTCTGATCACTCCTGCTATTTTTGTTTCTGTGAAAAGAATGGAATTAGTTCGTTCTTTCTTACTCTTTTTCACAAAATTAAATAATAAAAATTAAAAATAACTCAAAAATCAAACAATTGTGCCAATATAGTTTGAGTTGTGGAAGTTACTATGATGATAACTGAAAATAAACATTTAATTAGAGTACAATATTCAGATACAAAATATTTTTTACTTTTCGGGAAGTTAAAAACAATTTAGCCTAACATGTTCCGCATGACTCAAATTAACGTTCTTGATGTTAGCTCTTAGCATCTTGCATAGAAACTGATTGATTATTACCATAATTGAACGTCAGATCTGAAAGTAGTTCCGATATAAAACCTTCAACAGTGATACGCCGCTACTCAATTATCACAATAAGAACTGCGGTATATTTAAGAATTTTTGGACCAACGGAATTACATTATAAAAGATGAAACTTCTGGAAACACTTTCTAGTCTTACTGAGTTTAAGAAGCAATCACTTCACGAACATTTTTTTCGTTATTTTCTGCTTCTGGCAGAACATAAAACAATAAAAGATTCCTTGAGTTCATGGAAAAGAACTTCCCAAAGGAGAACAATCAGTTTTTATTTCTTCTTTCTTTTTCAGTTGTCTTGTGTCTTTTACACGAATTTTAACTGCCTCCAGTCAGTGGCAGTTAGGCAAAGATGAAAATGTAAAATGGGGCGATTTTATGGTAAGTCAGCGTCACGAGACACACTATAACGTTATGTTATGGCACTGTAAAACGAAATCCGAACATCCAGATATCTAATGCTGGAAGAATTAACAAATGAGGCATTGGTCAACTGATGTTGCATTTCGAGAATGTCAAGAGAAAAAAGTAATATTTCTTTAGTTTTTTTTTTTCACAATATCACTTTTGTTGTTGCTGCTTTTATCACTTTGTTCAAAATTTTGTTTCCTGATTACTATTCGTCAACTTTATAGAAAATGGTACATCTCTTTCATGCTTTTCTTTGATATACTGGCACAGTAAAGAAAACAACCAATTGCTTCATGACTAAAATTTAAAAAAAAATTCAACCAGAAAATAGAAGCATTTTTAGCCAAATAATGGGCAATAATTTTGAGAATATTATGAACTATTGGGACAGAGTTTTGTCTTTCATCTGGAACAGTACTATTTAAAATTCAAGTCCAACCGAGCGCAGCGGCTTCTGTAATCATAAAATTTGTCCAGCTGAACTTTTGAATTCATTCGATCTGTATGTTCATTGTGCTGAAGTTTTCCGGTGATCTCGCACTCCTCCCATTTGTGTCATCAACGTTTGATATCACGTCATTCACAAAATATGCCGTTCTACTTTTGCAGCCAGCATGCAGGCCTCGCATTATATCTTTTTTCACACAGAGTATACGGAGTAGTTTGATTGAAATCAGTTAATTGTAAATTATATTGATGAAAAACATTGATGACATAATTTTATCTTCCAATGAGATAGTTGGCCTTGATGGCAGCTCACTCAACTAACACAAAGAAAAAATCAAGCAATTTGACGCCAAGAAGACGAAATGGTCTACTTCAGCTTGTTTCACGCTTGTATCAGGTGGCATCAATTACAATACTTTTCCACAGTTTACTGACTCAAATTGTTGATATAAAAAACTTTTGGACAAAAATTTAAAAAGGGAAAGTTTTCGGTTGTTTAATGAATAGATTGTTACAGGTCGTCGTATAACAACCAACCTGTTTGTATTCCTCTATTAATTATTTTAAAAGAATGCAAAATGATCATAAATACTTCATAATTTTAATCTTTTCAAGTATTCAAGCAAAAAAGCAAAAAAATATTGTTCAGTGTCCTGTGCATTACTATTTATTTACTGCTGAAAATTGGATAACAGATCAGTATTTCTCATTTAAAGTGAGTTTAGTCCTCCCGTTACTCGACAACCGTTAGCTATCAGAATTTTTTTGTCTTTTTAAGGCAGTTCATGATGTTTTAAAAAAATCCTAAATCTAAGGTTTTGTTAACTGCCAAAACCTGTAGAATAAACTTTTAACTCATTCAATTCCAGGAAAAAGTATGGAATGTACTAGTGATATAAACAAAAATTGCTAGAAGCAGAACGTAGAACTCTTCGTAATGACGCTAACAGCCATTTTCATGTTCAGTAAATAGTGTTAAATGATTTCCGATAATCAAGTGCGGAATAAAATTTCCGCTTCATTATCCATTAACTAACGGCTCAAATTTTTTGAATTCTTTTGCTCTTTTTCGTTTTCCCATTTCGCCCATGGTTCTTCATGTGATTTCTATGAAAAAAAAAAAAAAAAAAGAAAAATAGCATATTTCTACCAGAAGCAGTACAACTTTTTTTTAAAATTTATTATTATCTGTCTGAATAACCCGACTTTTCGAGTTTTGATAGTAAAAGAATGGTAATTCTGTATATTTATTTGTACCATGTGAATGAGGTGATGAATTTTTATCTTAGAGTTAATTACAATTGGGCGAGATAACTCAATGGCTAACCAACCTAAGTCACTGCTAAAAAAAGTGAAAGGTGTTATGTTCCTAAAGTCCTAAATAAACGTGAAGTAGGAGGAGGCGAAAGAATCATATGATTTACTGAGCTGAATTGAGAAGAAATGTTTGAGCACAAGCATTCACAAGGATTGAATGATATGTATTGACATTTTCCTCTCCAAATACTAAAACAGATTGATTTATGCGGTGATTTCATATTGTTATGTAATGTGGTAATAATGATGCTATTAAGAATTTATTGGAAGCAATTGCATTTTATGCATGATGAGTAAACAAAGAGGTCGAGTATTTCATAAAAATAGTTAACACTTCCTGACTTTCACGAAAAAAATCTCAGTCTTTTGAATATATCGGCTCTGAAGGATGCTTTTGAAGTTTAATAAAGCAATATTAATGCTAATTTTTGGTGCATGTAGTCACAGTAGCAAAAAGTATGACAGAAGATACTCAACCTCATAAAAAAAATTAGAGAATTATGGGATTGAGTAGGATTCAGATAATACACCTTCTTTATAAGAAAATGTTTAATAAAGTAAATGGTATACTGCCTTTGCTTATCAAGGATTTACTAAATCAAGTTGAATCCAAACCTTTTTAGCGTAAATAATTTTATTAATTTCTATCCTGTTCATAATAGAAATTATCTAAAAAGAGTGCATTACATTTTACATGAAAACGCTTATTTTCTTTTTCAGCTTGATGTCTCAACTCTGCAACGTTCTAGTTAAAATGTATTGAATTATTGCCCTTTGAAACATTAATCAATTTTCATTTTCATTACAGTCACTATATGAAGAATGGTTAAAATGCATGCTTGAAAGATTGACACACAGCAATAAATCTACCAAAGGCAAATGATAGCCTTTCGAAAAGAAAAGAAACTGCTCTCAAACTCACTTTGAAATTTGTTAATTGAAATCTAATTTTACTATTCAGATATTGCATTTCTATGCCTGAATCGATTGACATTTAAAATAGCAATTAAAATCAGAAAATTGCTGATTTGATTGATTTTTGCATTCTAAGGATATTTATTAATGCTCTATTTCAGCTTGTGAAATTGTTACCATTGTAATACATGTGATGCTGATTTAATTAGGCAGCAAATATATTTTGGTTTATGTACATTAATTTTATAGTTTACATATGTAAAAAAGAAGGACAGATAAATTGAATAGATGCTTATGAATGCTTTTTGCTAAGGAATTGTAACTGAGAGAATAGCTAATTATAATGAATCAGATTTAAAAACTTCGCTCTAAAAGAGTACTTAATTGTTTATCTGATACTTAGCTTGAAACTGTTAATGCTGACTGGTTCAGAAATAAAATCAAAAAGGTTCCTGTCGTGACTTATCACTTGCAATGAAGTTTACTAACACATTGGGTGAACAGAGAGTAGTACAATGGCATTATAGTTGCCATAGTTCGAGACAAAATAAACACAAAAAGAAAGCAATAATTGATTATCAGAGGAAAAATATTGTTCTCATCAGACAACACGTCGTTATGACCACATCATCTCCAAGAATCCATTTAGGAGAGAGCTCTATCTATAATCCTTATTTATTAAACATATATGCAAATAGATTCAGAAATCATGAGAGGAAAAGACTGAAAATCAGGAGTAAATGTCAATTGAAAATAACGCGTAAAAAAGAATATTCTGATTTGCTTTATATTTTTGCATCCTGCAACTTCTGGTCACTTTTCAAATTATTAAGTTCTAAACTGAAAAGCATTAGTGACTTCACGAACCTGGCCAATTGCGACATCATAGTTTTCCGATCTTTTCATTGGTCTGTGTCATAACTTAAAAGTGAAGATTTTTTGCGTTTTTTGACAAAATCGAAATGTTCATATTTCAGGAATCCTTGTCTTGTATTAGGCATTAATCTAAACAGTTTACTTATTTAAAATTTAGCAAATATAAAGAGGAAATCATGAAAATGCACTGTTTGCGACTAATTTCAGAGAAAAAAAAGGATGATAATCAGCGATGAAAGGGCTAGTAATCAGCAACATCAAGACTGAAATGTGAAGAATGAAATATTATTGTTGCTATCCGTTTCATAAAAATGGAAGTGAGTTCCGAAAATTTAAAAAAAAAATATTTAAAATCATTCTGAAAACAAATTGCAAGGTAAGTTTGCACCTTACATTAAAATACCAAAGAGAATGAACAATTGTAATGTTTAGTGTAATGTGATATATTGTTAGTGCAGCATGATTTTAGTAGGATCAACAGATTTGTCCGCTGAAGATGTGAACTTTTATGAAATAAATCTGCTGCATTAACTGATACTGATATTTCTGTAGAGCAATAACACAGCAGATATTAAAAATCATTTTGAGATGCCCAATTTCAAGCAATTTGGTTCAATAAAAGTGAATTTTCTAATGAAACAGGAAGGTTGTCCTGTTAATTATTCATTTCTCCTCTTCCCAGTACTCACAAATGCTTCGGGTATACTGTCGCTTTTTCTACACCCCTTTTCCTTCGTTTTTTGTCTTTCACACTTATTCTAGTCGGGAAACTCGCTTGGGATATCGATATTTTTAAATCCTAATTTTTTTTAGAAACAAAATCGTGAACAAATAAACAAATGTGCGCCTGTTTCATTACTGACCCGTCAAATTCTATTATTTGCCATGCCAAGTATAGTCATACAAATTAAGTTTAAAAATTATAGCCGCTAGGCATATCTGCTCGTCTTTTCCTTCTCACGCTTGTTCTTGAAGTTGTTTATTTGCTTTAGTTATGAAAGCTTTTCAATTCACCTTTGTTTAATTTTTCTTTCATGAAATTCCATTCCCTGAATTTGTTGCTTCCATTATAAAATGTTGAACTTGTTTCCTGTTTGAAGCACGACGTCCTATTCCAGAAAAAAAGCGAGAAGAGCATTTTGAAGTGTAATTCAAAAAAAAAGAAAAAATCAATTCCAGTCAGAGAAATTTCTATTGATCAAAATTACTATCCAGAAATAAAAATGGTTTGTTTTATCAAAGTGCTTTGATCTTGGTTTCTCATCTTAAAAGCTTTCTCAACATTTTAATCAATTTTACCAAGTATTTTTCCGAACAATTTCAAATTAATAATGAGCTACCGTAGATAGACAATTTGTGTAGTGCTTACTCAAATATGAAAAACAATATTGAAGAAGACGTAGAAGAAGCTTATAAATTGCTTATTAATTGTGAAGAGCAGAGTCTGGATGCTTTAGTCCTAGAGAGATTAACTCAATCTATATGAACGTCCAGTTTACAGCTGTTGTCACCATTTTTGCATAAATTTACATCAGACCTTCAGTCACGAGTTTTCCTGCTTGCAAAACCCATTTAGTGAAGCTCCAGGAACAAATGATACATTAATGTGGCACTTCTACCACTTACTTTTCAGTATATATATGAATAAGCATATCCTATTTTATTTACCCTCTTATCTGTAATTCGATTATCCATGTCCCATTACTAAAATAGCAAATAATGGATTCAGACCTTATAGAATCCAAACATCCTATCTACTTCTTATTAATTTTTAGCCAATTAATTGGTTCCAATTTTTATGCAAAATGGAAATCAAACACTCCCTTAATATTTTCATCGATTTTGAAGCATTTTGGAGGGATACGGTATAAGTTTAATGCTGCCGACCAATCAACGGCCAGAGAATGAGTAGGGTGACAGTTGTGAAAATGTTAATTTTCATGTCAATCCATTTCCCCATCATATTCGCTCAGTAGATCTGTTAATAAGTTTTAGATTCTTTTCTATGCGTTACGGCTCTGAAGAACACGAAACAGAGATATATTTTGGACATCAGCTGATATTTCTGGATGGGTGATCGTGACTTTTTTGACTCTAAGCGCAATCACAGCAAAGACCGCAACAATTCTCTATTGGATCGATGTTCCAACAGCGAATATAATGGGAAAGATTGTTCCAGAAAACGAAATTTACCTTTCAATTATGATATTTCACATGGAGAAATACAGTAAGCCTAATGAAAACAAAATCACGTCACCATTTTCGCTAAAAAACAAATCATGATGTTGAAATTAAACTAGTAAAACGTTCCAGCAAGCAATCCTCATCTGAAGAAGAGAACGATGAACTTGATATAGCAAGTAACTTTTTTGATGAAGATGACGATGGCAACAACTCGAGTACCACTGAAGAACCGGATGAAGATAAATCCTGTAACATTGGAAATTTTAATCAGGCATGATTAAAATGATTAAAAGGCACCACTCAGAATAATTTTTAGGAGGCTATGAGATCTAGAAGTGTTATCACCGGAATATTTATAAATTCATTTCAGACATTTTCTGGAACTCAAGCAGTACAAACCATATCATCTTTATTTCGGAATTCAAACAATGATAATCAAAGTGAATTTTTCTTTCTTTAAAGCTGTTACTATTTTCACAAATGTTTATGTCTTTGACAATCTTGAGCTTTAAATTAAGACTCTAGATGGTGGATATTGATTTTTTATTTCAGAGAGTGAAATCAGCATTAGTTATCCTCTTCACGGTCATGCCACTGCTAATAATACTACACGAGCTTTTGTAAATGTCACCGATTCTCTTTGCCATCACCACTCACAACAGGTACAATTTTGAATTTTTAAAATTTGTTTGAGTCGAAATGATAAAAACGTTTCTCTGGTGATAGAATTTTAGCGATTAAGGATTAATATAGCTTCATTTACTTAATTAAAATACTTTACAGTTAGTTTACACTGGTCATGTGCCAGTCAGTTCACATTATGTAGTCAGCTATAGTACGGTACCAGGTAATGGTACCAGCAGTTGTGAGAGTTCCTATGGACGTGTTAACAATATACCAGTAAGCAACACAGCTGCCAGTGGAACAATAAATCGAAATATAAACCAGCAGGTATTCTTCAACTGTCAATTATTTTTCGTTTTAGAAGTCAAAAAATGCTGGTGAGAACAGAACTTGAACTGATAATCACTACTTCATTTGTCATTAGATTAAATTAATAACTGATACAGCAAATGATTTGAAACATCGAAATTTCTTTGCAATGTCTATTTTAGAATATTAATGTTGTCGAATCTTTCGTCCGACCTTCGTTCAACAGCACAAAGCGTTAGTAGATTTTATGTCGCAAATTTCGCCTTTATTTCTTACAGAATAATTTTTTAAGCATAAATTTCAACATGTAGTTTATAAGTGGTAATGAGACAAGCATTTCTGACACTCAAATATTTCGTTTTTCAGCAACGATTTGTAATTTTGGTCTAAGTCGTACTGTGTACAGTAACTTGGGGCATTCGCTTCCATCACTGCACGGTATGCCAATGCTTGCCTCGGAAACATTTTGTGCGGTACCTGGTCGCACGTCGCTACTCAGTTCTACCACGAAGTATCACGTCACAATCGGAGAGATTTATCGACGAATCTCACCACCAGAATGCTTGAATGCATCTTTACTTGGAGGAATCTTACGAAAGTTTGTAGCGTGAAAAAGTTCCAAAATGATCTAAAAGATCACCTAGATCTTAAAATAAAGCTCAGTCTTAATCAGAGTTATAAGATGACAGTTAGTGTTGTGGATTCTTTCTTATATCAACCATAGCTTTGTTGTGCTGAGCATGACCAGTAACAGTAACGAATCAAGTGATAGAGATTCTATCAACAGAACTTTTTGTCCAGAAACACTTTTTTAATGTAAATTTCCAGAGCTAAATCGAAAGATGGTGGAAAAACTCTGCGAGATAGCCTAAAGCGAGTTGGATTAACATTACCGGCTGGGCGACGAAAAGCTGCTACTGTAACCGCATGGACAGCTTTAGTAGAAGGCGAATTTTTGAAATTTCGAAAAAAAAATCAAAACAATAGGGAAACTGTTTCATTGTAGTATATTGTAGTGCATTTCTCTCATTTATACTCAATTGCAAAAAAAAAAGATTTTTATCTTTCAGAGGAAGCTTTACAGATGGCTAAAGATTTTGCTGCTCTTAGTGAGAAAGCTTTCCCCGTGCGGCAAATAGCTGAATTTATTTGCAATCGAATGATTTGGCAAGATGATCCACGTGAATGCTGCACCTTCATCGAGCATACAAGGTTCAAAGGGCAATGAATGATAATCAGAGAGGAGAAACCGATCAATAGTACCTTAGTACCTTGTATGCGTTTTGTTTTTCAGACTTTTTATCAAAGAATTATTGGATATCGTAAACAGCGAACATGCTGGGCCAATGTTTCCTCATCAACCGAATCCGAACACAATAGCTACTCCAGTAATGCAGCATGGTCTTGCACATTTCTCTTTGGTATTCACGTTTTTTGTTTCAGTTAAAAACTTGATTCATTAAAAGACAAAATCATTTTTCCTACTTGTTTCTTGCATAATCTTATCACTCATGCAAATATCACTGTTCAATAATTGTTTTGCAGTTAACCCATGGTTTCGGACCTCTGGCATTCGTGGCAGTGCTCGATACGCTGATTGCAATGCTTGATGAAATGCTGAAATACTGTGATCGGAATGAACAACATTTGAATATTCCGTTATCAGAGATATCAGTTACGCATGTACCTTCTAGTCGCTTCACCTACAACAGTAATATGTAACCTTTTTCTGTTTCTGTTAAGGCTTAATTTTTAGTAATGCAGTATGTACTGTTGTAGACTTTCGAAATTAGCAATGAGACTTCACCAGTCCCGTAGGACACTTCTTTTCAAACTTTTACCTTAATCGTGTTTCTCTTAATTTTACTTTTTTTTTATTCAAATTTTCATGTCACATATTAATTGAAAATTTTTTTCTTTTGTACGAAAGTCGTATGGAAGAAAGCTTAATAAGTTTTCGTGAAGAAAAATTTAAATTATTTTCGTCAACATTTTCCATAAATACTTTAATACAATTTTTATAATATGCCATTCTATGATGTTGATCAATACGAAAAAGTCGTACAAATACTATTATTTGTTGTTTTATTTGTTGCGAAATCACAGAAGAGAGGAATCTTTAAAGAAAAAAATAATTGGTTATAATTTATATCAAATAATTCTTGCTATCAATTATCATTCCGGCCGGCACAATGAAAGAGCATTGCATTTTGAAAGAACTATATACATAACACAAACCATAAAATTAAAAACGAACAACGTTCAAACATTGACTAACTTTGGAAAAAAGTTTGTTCTTCGGGAATGTAGAACATATAAGTTTATTCTTGAACTGCTGAAAGAAAAATTGAAAAAAGTTTCAGCTTGACTAATTTGCCAGATTCGAGGCATAGCTTCACCATATTGCTCTTTTTATATATTTCCAAAGCTAAATTATCCTTATGTTCAGTACTGAAACCTCTTTCGATTTGATAATACATATTAGATTCAACATGTAGTCTAGCTTCACTGTATGTAAGCGAACTGAATAAAGATTAAGGATATGAAACCGCACTCATTCTAGAAATAAATAATTTGAAGTCTACCTTTTAGTATTCCTGAGCAATTTTTAGATATTTAGCATTCATAAATGTCTAAATACCGGAAATCGCTTTTATTTTTATTTTTGTTTATTCAGGTAATTGCTTCAAGTCTGATGAGGTCTCAACTGCCACTATTTTCAAATATTCTGGAAATTCGAAAACATCAAAAGATTATAAAGCATTGTTTAGCAAGAAAAATGAAACCAAAAAGCACGAATAGGGAAGTACGAAATAATCGAAAGTTTAAAAAACAACAAGCAATGATACGAACTGATATATGATAACTTTTGTGGTCTGGGCATTATTGCACTCAATACAGATAAACACCAATTTTTTTAAGAGAGCTACAGTAGCAGTAATAAGATTTTGAAAAAAATCAAATTTCATCTGAAATAATAAAATTCTGAATCCCTTCAAAATAATATCCAGTTTTCGATCAGCATTGATGGCTTCTTGTTTTTTCTACTGCCGAAATATTTGCTGCAACTTCGCAAGTTCTCAAATTTATTTACTTCTTCAACTGTACTATCAAATGATTTTTTTTCTTTTGTTCACATACACTGTTACCACTAGCATTTATCATTTTATCATTTGTCTTTTTTTCCAATTAATATGTTCTAAAAAACAATCGAAAACCGATGAAGTAAAAGTAAGAAGTCATCTGTATTGGTGCAAACAAAGTGTGGAAAATTTCAATATAGAAAACGAAAATTTGCATATTTTAAAAAAATGATATTTGCATTATTGCACAGAGCAGGGTGAGAAACAGTATTTCAGTTAAATAAAAGATAAGCTAATTTGTCAAATTTCTTATCTCCCAAAACTCACGAAATTCTAAACTTTTAAAATTATGTCTTGACCTGAAGCTTGAATTTTTCTGTAGTTGCATATAATGGTTCGCGAAAATTCTATCGCATTCTAATAATGAAAATTACTGCTGATAGAGCCCATGGAGAAGTGGTGAAAGAGAATGATAGTAGCATTCGGTGGAAATTCAACATCCTATTGAGAAGTCATTGAAAGGAGGAGAGGTGGAAGTTTTCGTACCAGCCGCACCCTATGACCATCTTTCTTAATCGAATCCCGAATGACCCATTTCCGATCTTTCCAGCGTTGCAATGGGGGATTTGCAATTAAAACACGGGAGAATAGTAAAGATTTCAGGGGATTTGATTAAATTCTGAGCAGAACCATGAACAATTGTAAAATGAATTTCCATTATATCCGCATCTATCTGTTGCTCATTAATCGATAATTCATTCTTAGACATAACATTCCTTCAGGTAAAAAGAAATCCTAGAACGATTATAATAAACAGTGGAACATTCTGATTTGCTTGATATGTATCAAACGAAATATTTCAAGATGCTGTTGACCGCACTTACTGATTAACTCGAGATCGTATCGACAAGACAAAGAAGAAAGATTAAAGGACAAAGAAACTGAAAGATGATAATTTAATGAATTTAATAGTCATTAAAAGGAATTCTGCTAACTGGTCGAGATTTCAATAAATTTTTGCTGTTGTCAGTGCAGCTAAAATTCTTTGTGCACAGAAACATTTGGTGAAATCTCAAAAAAAAGGGAAGTGGTATCGAAATGAGTTTTGAATATTATACTTAATTATTAAGAGAGTGCCACAGAAAACAAAAACGATTTTCTTAAAACCAGGTAACAGAGTTCCATTTTCAAAAAAAAAAATTTTTACTTTTTCAACTCATAATTAAGCTATGTTAATGACATATTTAAACAACCACACCAATCAATCAGCAATAGAAAGACAAATAATCATAAGCAAAATAGTAATTTTTGGTATCATTCTGAATGAAAGATTTGATTCTGGGAAATCTTCCAAACAAAGGCAATAATTTTTAAGTAATTACTTTTAAACCATACTTACACTGAGCACCAGTAATGCCGCTAAGACTGAAATATAAATAATGTAACATATCTTTCTCCAACGACATATCAATTTTAGCAACTTTTCTCAGCGAACATTTCTGACATTTTGTGGTAATTTTTTTTTTCAAATTGCTACCCGTCACTCGAAGTATAAGAAAACTTCTCAAGTTTTGAGAAGCTTTTCTGATAATGCAGCATACTAAATGTAAAGTAGATGAGTACCTCAGTCTATACTTCGACTCTTTGAAGCTGAGTACCTCGGTCTGCATTTCTTCTTTTTTTACAACAAAATAAAACTTCTGTTCAATCAAAATTTAAAAAGCTCAAAGGCCAGATCTCTTATACAATTCAGCGAATCATGATTGGAACACAAAATTCTTTTTAAAAAAAATGATAACAAGCAGACTTTGGATCTCGTTTAAAATTCTGACTTAGTGAAAGAATAAAGGAAAACTGATGATCTTCTGGAACGTTTTCATCAACTTACGCGTCATTTTCATCATTTAAGACGATCTAAGTTCAGTGAGTTGCCTATGAAGCAAGTTCTAGCGAAACCTTTCTTTCGGTCTGAGTATATCGTACTTCAGGATGATGGTGGTGAGAAGAGCTCCTTGTATAAATCCGGTAGCGCACCTTTCTCTGTTGCTTGTGGATAGGATGTGAATAATTGTCCCAGCAAACGAACGTGTTCTTGCGCATGTCCACGCAAACGTTGTATTATTTCACATAACTTTTGCATCAACGGGCCAGAATCAGCCATCTGAAAGCGTTACTTTTCAAGTTTTGACCAATGTTTACACATATTTTGAACTATGCAATTAGTTTCATGTTGTTGAACTTTTCAACTTGCACTGAAGACAACATTACTTCGTTCTAGCACTGAAACGTACTCTCGTAGCTATTTGTTGCTGCAAGCAATTCCTGAATTGTTCAATGACATATTGTCCAAGCGAAGAACGATCTAGTAGTATCCATGCTGACAGCAGGCCCATTTCTGCGCTCGTTAACCGCAGCTGGGCTAATTCATGAATGCAACTGTGCATCTGAAAAGCTAGACAGCATTCTTTATTAATCACCCAAAAATTATTATTTTCAACTATTTGAATGAGAAATTTTTGATTTTCGTCTTAAAAATGTTAGATAGAAACTTGCCCCAAGAAAAAAATTTAATTCGGCTTGTTCGCTAGGTCGAAAAATAGAAGCTGGAAAGACTTCTCGACTGAGAATCAGCGAGGTAGTTTCGGGATTGTAATGCCTAGTGACGACAATTGCTGCAAGTTCAAAAACACATCCTTTCAACAATGCAATTTGTTCTTCCTGACTCAGCTGCATGAAACCTTCCACCATTTTTGCAAATTCTATGATGCACTGAATGATTCGAGTCAGTTCTGCTGCAAATTTCTTCCACGCATCGAACCTATTCTAAAGTTTTAATTGAAAAATATATCTAGCTGATAAACCACATATTTCAGAAAAAAAAAGTTCAATAATAACATTTGCAATATTGGCACTGATGTCTCAAGATCAGCATAAATAATTGAAAATCTGAAATAATGAGTTAAATGTTTTGAAGCAGTAATCACTATTAAATTTTTTTACAAAAAAGTAAGATTAGAAAGCATAAGCTTCAGCCTATAGTCGACTAAAGTAATATAAATTAATATCCAGCACTATTTCTTTTCACGTTTATTTCATTATACATTGCCGAAATTCAGTAGATCTTATTAACAAATAATTAATTAGTGAGACATGCTTTTTTGAATGAAAAACATCCCGCAATTTAGTTTTCTTTCGGGGATGACTTGAATAGTTGAAAGAATTCCAACTTCTCCACAATTTTTCTTACTGATGAGAGATTGAATTGGCTTTCTAGACATTCATCTTCTGAGGTAATTTTCAACAGTAAATATTTTTCCGTAGTTCGCAAATGGTCTCTAATCAAAATCCTATTAGAGATCATCACATGCTGCCCCTTTAAGGCGACAATTAATGAGTGATGTTTTCAGTACAACACATCACCCCTGCATTCATTCTTGTACCAGGTAGTTCGTTTGTACGAGACGAAATTACCAAGCATTCCTCTATGTCCATCATCAAACCTTTACCTCTTTTTTAGGCCATTCTTGGCGGGATGTCGGAGCTTTCAAAGCATTACTTGTATTAAATTTAGACAAACTATAATGGATTACTAAAGTTTCACGAAAAATAGCAGATGATCTTACTATCAGCAGGATTAACCGGTCATTAATGATCCTAAAATATTTCAGTCAGCATTATTGCTCATCTAACAATTATCATTGTGAATGAAGACAAGGATCTAACAGTTAACGGATCATGATCTAAGAAGTTCATTTAATAATCTTAGAATCATTAACTCAAGTCCAGCAATTTTTCCTATGTAATATATTTCAGAGAATGGTTGAGTTGCAGCTTTTCTATTAATTTCTTGGTCAGAAAGTCAACAGTCGAACTTTCCCAAGTTTGCAACAGATTTTTTCAGTCACTCTTTCCTACACTTTTTTTTTCAAATGTTCTTGAAAACATCATTCCTGGTCCCGTAATTTGTTGCACTTGTTCCATCATCACCTCTCGATGATGATCGGTATACAAGGACATCTGATTTCAAGGGAGGTCCATGACCCGGGACCAACAGAACTAGGTAGCCAACAATGTACAAACCGACAAATAGCCGGATGGATAGACGAATAGACACACATATAAATCAGCAGGCGGACATACTGATGTACGGTAGATTTGCTGCAAGGACAAGAATTGTAAAACTTCTCGAAAAGCAAGTTTTGAATGACAGAAAGGCATGCACTGATGAGATGGTAGAGCAAACGCATATTTGCAACGCTAATCTCAACACAAAATTATTTGATATACGGACAGGTAAGGTCAGATATTAAAAGCATCACTTTAGTCTCTAAGTCTAAAAAATTTTTGCAACACCTGGAATGAGGCGTTGATTTGTAATCATTAGTAATAATACTTTGAAAATAAAACCTATCAATAAACTCAAGTGATTAACAAATTTAACTATTTAACTAACTAAAGCATATCACTAAATTGCTACAAATGTGACTCTCAGATTCGTTACAACGTATCATATTAACGGTTTATGTACTGCAATTTTATTATAATAAATTTATACAGTAGAATAGTTTTATTATAATAGAATAACAGTACGATGAAAGCTACCAAACGTCTTCATCAGCAGCTTTTTATTAGTAGCCACTTTTACATGAAAATGTAATGCGGCAAAATGATGTATATCGTTTTCTATTAGTAAAAACCAATTGACGCAAAAATTATAAAGATTTCTGAAGTGAAGAGAGTTCAAAATATCTGTGGTGAGGAGCAACGTAAAAGAATTTTCTTTTGTCGCATTTACGAAGTGCTATACTTTCATTTGAATGGAATAAATATACTTGGAACTTCAGAAAATTTTCTTACAAAAACTTAGGTATCAAGAAACTTAGAAAAAAGATTCACAGTGATAGATGATAGTTACCTTTTTGGTTCGTGTTCATATGCTGTTGAATTACTTATAAACTATCTATAGGAACCTTTTTTAAGAACTAATTCCAAGTTTTCGGAAAATTAATCCATTTGCTGAAATTTCTTCCACATGAACGATGATGAAATATTCCATTACCTCATACTTGATGTTCAGAAGTAAAGTATCGATTGATTAAGAATGACTGATTCTAATAAAACGATTATCGCCTATAAAGTATAGTTGATAATACTTACCATATTTCGATACTGCTGCTCGGTGAAAGTACTTGTTGATGCTGTAGCCAGCCGATCAGCCATTGAGACGGAAATAGGACCATGTGCGGAATCAAACGCAGCCGTAACACCCGCAATCAGATCTTCATCAGGCTGGGATGCACCGACAGTCCGTTGAGGATAGCCACCACTGGGAGCGGGCACCGCTGCCTAGAACACATGGAAGAGTTTCCGGTGGTGACTGAATGACATGTTTCAATGGTGCATAACAGAACGATGAAGTTGCCTCTTTACCTGTTGGGCGATCGAGTACCCTTGTCCTTGAACAGAAGGATAGCTGACAGGTGCGGCTGCCGCATAGCTGGCAGCGCTGGTTGTGTAAGAACTCGCGGCGTAAGCCACAGATGGTTCGTAACTATTGCTATAGGCAGCGGCCGGATGTATTGGAGCCGGAGGTGAGTAATCTCCGTATGGTGAATATGCAATACCTTGGACTTCTGCCATTTGTTTGTGCATTCGGACCTGCAGTAAAACTTTGCTATCGTTTAATTTTTGGCAAACAGCAGCTGAAGGTGATAAAACTAATGATTTACTATAATGGAATAAAGATATTAAGACATTTAACAAGTTGCTTCTGGTTTAATTTGCATGTTCAGGCTATTCAGAATTTTCTGAAGGAAGACTTAAGATAGAGTCATAATGTTCTGGTCCTTGACAATGAGTCGTTACTTAAATAATTAGGTAAATGATTCGCAGATAGTGTTATTTGTTTTGATTATGTTCTTGGGGGACTGGGAAGGACAGAGTGCGGAATGAGATTTAAAACCTCAACAAATGGAATAGGTACTCTCAAATGACCTTGACTCATCAATGATGGCCGCATTGAATAATTCAAATGACAGCTCTCGTTACTCAAAGTGTGATTTTGAATTTGAGATTTTATTTCACTGCAAGCTCCACTTAACATCGATAAAGAGTTTCATTAAAAAAATAACCTTTATCTATCTAATTTGGACTGTACCTAGCACTAATAATGGTTAATTAAATTCAGTAAAAACAGCAGTTTGGACCTCATCTTCTACTTTCTCACGTTGCTTTTTACTCATTCGACCGAATTTCACCGCATCTCGACTCATTCCAAGCTCTAGACATTTCTTCAGACGACAATACTGGCATCGATTCCGGTTTACCCGATCAACGATACATTTCTGCTGCCTTGGACACTGGTAGTTGTTGAGCGTCGATTGGCTACGTCGGAAGAATCCCTATAACAGTAACCTTTGCTCTTCCTTCCAAAGTTTTACTTTTCTGTTTGTTACAAGCTGGACTAGAAAAGAAGCACACATTAGCTCAAACCAGAAGAGACAAATGCTGACGAGAATTAGCCATTTGAATAAAAACTACTTCTTGTTATTATGAATAGACAGTAATTTCGTATGTTAGTTCTCTAATAAATGTACGAAGCTGAAAATATATTCGTGTCATTAGAATTACAAATACCATTTGAGGTTAGGGATATCAAATTGATAACGCGGTATTCTTGCGGTGTTATTCTATAGACAGATCTCTTTTTCCAATCCAAAGTAGATTTTAAAACACGCATTTCGGAAGTTTAATTTGCTAGTACAAAACAAAAATTGTGAAGTATATGAGAGAATGATAATTAAGTAATGTGATAGTGAATTGTATAAGGTGACGATGTTGTCGAGGTATCATACGTCATATGGAAACGAAAAGCAAAAATTATTGATGTAACACTTGTCAAATTTTTTCGGAATTAGTTTTGCTAAATTTTGCATAGCGAATCAGCTTTTGAAGTAGTACCGACTTTCAAGGATACAAAACCGTTTATTTTCTCAGATGATTTTCAATTTTTATAATATGAGAAATATCTGTCATAACAGAAATCATTCATTTCCTGAAGGCTCATATAGTTTGATTATCGTGAAGGAACCGAAGAATTAAGCTTACTGGTTGCATGAAAACCTTTCTTTTTGAAAAAAATTTACTTCTTTTCATATTTCTGAAATCGTCGCAACTTGATGTAAGAGCTCAACCCCATAATTTAAGCCTTTTCAAAGTTTGTTTTAGTAGACCACAAAAAAAAGTTTTTTTTGATTTTATTTTAAAAAGAGAATCCACTGCAGGCCTTGAAAGTGCAATTTTCATAGTTCAAGCGATTGAAATTTACATAAATCTCAATTTCCAGTAAAAAAAAAATGATTTTTTTAGAGCATTTTGGTAAATTTCACCAGAAGTGTTGAAATCTTTGCCTAAAATCTTGAAATGAACGAATATGCCGGATTATCCTATCTTTGTTAAGAATTATTTAAATTTCAGAATATCAGTTAACTTACTTTGCATCCTTCGCAAGTAATGACGCCATAATGCACTCCAGAGGACTTGTCTCCGCAAACTTTACACGGAATCACTTCAATTTGTGCTGAAACTAACCAAACAAAATCAGTGTTGTTTGCAGTCTGAATTTCAATCTTTCGAAACATTTCTGGGTCCCACGCTGTGTCTTATCGAAATCCAAAAGTGAATAAATCCCAAAAGAGAGTGTCATAAAAACGGCGTGTGTGTATGTGAAATTGATTGGTAGATATGAGGTTTACCTGATAAAATCTTAATTAAAAGCGAGATCGAGAAAAAGTGCTGTTTCAAAAATATTTTATAAAAAAAAGATAGTCTTTGGATAATAATCAAGTCCGTAATTTAAATGAGCAGATGATTAGAATCGATCATCCTATTTCATTTGATAATTATAAAAGGTATAAAAAAATTAAAATCTAAAATGATACTCTTTGCAACTGTGATAAAATTAGCTCCAGCCTTTCACTTTTTTATTCACTTGAAATTATATAAGGTCTCAAAGACCTAAATTGAGTTGAAAACTATTCAGTAATTAATTAGCTGATATTTGGGCAAATCAGTCACGAAAAAAATATTATTCTTCTCCTTATTTGTCCAGGAATCTCTTCAGTCTCCAAGCCTAATTATGTTCAATTAACCCGGTAAGAACAATGATAATAACAACACAAAAAAAAAAAAAAAAAAAAAAAAAAAAAGGAGTCGATGTTTCAAGATTCAAAGTTTTAATTAAAAATGATATAGGAATGAAAACTCTCCAAAAAATGTTCAAATTTCGCATAGTTCAAGAGTGGTCAGTTGAAGACCAATTTCAGTTTTAATTTATCAGGATTATTTTTTGCACATTTTAAAGCTTGTCCTGTGTGAAACGAGAATCTATATCGTATTTTTCAATACGCAGATTCAGCGAGCCCAGAAAAGCCAGAAAAATTCGCAATTTTAAACTTTTGCGTCACTACCAAATTCTACTTGAAAAATAATAAATGAAATTGCTTTCGAATCTCAAAATGATTTCTAGCGATAGATCTAATCCGATGAAATTTACAGACACAGTAGGACAATGAGTAAAATTTAATCATCCTGGTGAAAATCGTTGAAAAAATACTAGAAGGTCATTTACGTATAATGCAGATGAAGTGCGTAACAATGTTTGTATGAATGTTGCTGCGAAATGGAGTTGTGGTACAAATAAGCCCTCTACAGTGTGCTTCCCTTCACCATCAATGCACTCTGACAAATGCTTTTATAATTTCAAAAAATTTGAGAATCAAAAAATGTTGCAAAAAAAGGCAAAAGCAAAATACCAAACCGCACTTAACAGAAATAGACTGAGATTTCTCTTAACGCTGGGTAATGAACTGAAACATGTCATTAGATCAGTCAGTTAATTTTCTGAAGAGTTTTACACTCGAAGATTGAACTGTAGGTTCTTTCAGTTATTGCTGTTAATTTAATTCATGAGTTGGCTAAATTGAATAATTTGGTTTATGGGATTTTTTATTGGGGACATTCTTGTCAACTATAAGCAATACCAGTATACAGGTAAGTTGCATAGTAATGAATTACCACGCGATTCAAATCTTGCCAAGGATTTATTCCCTAAATCTCTTCTAGCCTATACATTATTCACATAGCTATCCACTATCACAAATTAGAAACAGAAAAGAAGAATTCATAATATTAAGAAGATAACAAGGGATTTCTAAAATATCAGCAAATAGCAATGTTTTGAAATTTAACTCTCGAATTTGCTAAGACGGTCACTATATTAAATAAGAATAATGAAATTATACAGATCAAAGAGTCCAAAATGCTTCACATCAAGTTAAACAATGATCTTTATCTATATTTATAGAGGAATGAGCGAGACTGGTAATGACGCGAAATTCAATAAATTACACCAATATAAACATGGATTTATCAGTTGGAAAAATTAAAATATTCATAGAAAGAGAAGTTGATAGATAGCATGCTTTTTATGCTTTTAACCACTTTTATAGCTCGGAATTTAAAATTTTCAATGAGTTGTATAATTTAAATAATTCAATACAAAACTTTCTATTGGATTTTAATTACTAAACAAAAGGTATGGATACTTTTCCAGTTCAACAATTTTTGCTACTTGCTACTTCACTTTCTATTCAAGTGAAATTTAAGTTTAAAATTTGCTATTTGAATGCAAAGATGTTAACAATAAGTTTAGACAAGGCAGATAATAGAATTACTCATATCAAAAGGTAAATTGAAGCCAAATAGCAGACAATCGAATAATGGGTAGATTACAAAAAAATTGTATATCAGTTGATATCATGGATCCCTCATGCACTTTCAGGATTATATTCGCTTTTGCGCCAGCAACAGTGGCGAGACTGTACTACACGGCATCAGTGAATCAGTTTGGGCTGACAGGAGGTAGCAGGACTTAAGTTTGTGATATCACTTAAAAAAGTAAGCACTGCAATTAGTGAATTATTTTATTACTGCACCAAATCAAGTTAGATTTGCTCTGACAACTGATACATATTCTTAAATGCAAGAATTTTGTCCCTTAGTGGTACCTTCTTATTTTACTGAAAAGAGCGGAAAAAGATGACAGCTTCAAATGAACCTTTGCTCAGCTGAAACTGGGAGGGGGCCAGAAGGAGGTAAATTGAAAAAGATCGTCACAAAGAATCTAGGATTCTAGGGCAGGAAAGAGGTTGCTTTCAACAGCAGTAGCAGTAAGTAGTATTCTGTCATCCTATCGGTTAAGGGTGTTTCTTCTATACTACCGGCACCATCATCACTGCTCTTGTATTGTTTACAGGTACATGGCAGGAGAGGCTGGGGATGCGGTGCAGCGGTGCAGCGCGGTGACGGCTGTTGGGAAAGCGGAGCAGCGGGGGAGGTTCGACACTATACAAATGGGACCCAGAAACCTGGTTTGGTAGCCCGCTTACCTCGCATTTTTGTAGAGCACCAACAACGCCGTGTTTCGTCCCTTTCTTCTTTCCTTCGTTTTCCAGGGACCCCGATGGGCGGTAGGTTGATCAGCCGACTGGATGCAAGAGCACCGGACAACGGACACCGACACTGCGATGATAATGGGTTGGATTATTATAAGGACAATCTCCGACAGTCCAACCCCAAACGACGGCCGTTTGACGGGTGTTTTCGGTACCCAACACGACAACGACAACGACAACGCGGACCAAACCAACCAACCAAGCAACCCACTCTTATTGCCTCCACCTCCTTCGTCCTTTTTGCGCTGCGCCAACCGACGTTGAATGGGACGTCTCGTTGGAATGGAATGCTTCTTCTATCTGCTTCTTGTAATTCTCGATGCTAAGAAAAGTTAACGTAGCTAGGATAACTGTTTGAGGTAAAAGCAACGATTCAAACCCAAAAGTCTGTTCAAAGCAAAAGCCAAATTAAGCTAGCTTTCTCCACATGTATACCGTAAAGTAGTGACGCTGATAGCAGCAATAGCAGTGATAAAAAATTTGGTAGCAGTAATAGTACTAGGCGTCGGAATGGTAGCAAAAATTAATTCCACCTGCGACATCTAGGAATCGGTTACCAGTGGTACTAGAGGTTGTCGGTGTTAGTGGAACTCTGTTGCTCTACTGGGAGAAACAGGTAGTCAGGCGGTTGTGATCATGATCGTGATCGTCATCCGACGATGCATCTCCTCCTATGCATCAGGAAGTGTGTACATGTATGTGCCTTGTCTTCTGTCGTTAACTGCACAGCCCAGTTGTAGAAGTGACAGTTTTAATAGCAATAGTAGTAGATGTTGTTGTTATTGTAGTAGTAGTAGTAGTAGGTGATGGACAGATAGTGGTCGGTGGAGGAGGAGGTCGAATCGGGAGATGCCCTCTCAACTATCCGAGTTTGGGCGATAACGACGATGATGACGACGACGAACTTTCTCGAGTAGCAGTAAAACCCGTGGTAGTGGCGGCGGTCTATCAGAACCTTTCTCTCTTCGATTTTGGAAGTGGAGGTGGTCTTGGCGAGGGGGGGAACAAGAAAGGGGAAAGCAGGGAGGGGCGGGGGAGTTGAAATAGTTTTGAAAACTTTTCAATGTTAAAATAGGGACAGAGGGGAACAAGGGCCAAAACATTGTTATATGTCCGCCAGATACATTATTATTGTGTATTTGACTGATACGGGAGGTGGCTGATGCTGCTGGCGATTGTCCCCTTCCTCTTCTCTATCTTCCTGATCGGCGAGGACATTGACCCCCGACCCGATGGTCCATCAATGTTGGTGGTGGTGGCGGTAACGATGACGCGACAATTGCTGGTGATGACGAGCCGTTGATGTAGCGCTCGGTAATCGTACCAGTAGCACCACCGATCGGGTGAAGATGAATTCGTAGCGGTGTTGGTTCAAAAACCTCTCTTTCCTTGTCTAACACTGCTCCAACTACGTTCCCGATGAATTCTACCGAATTTTTCGAAAAAGTAGGAAATTGATAGACGAAATCCAGAATCTTTATCATCACTTTTCCACAAATCTTTCTGCACTGTCCTTTCCTTCCCCTCATATCTTAACCCTTTCAAACTCTCACGTTCTTTAAACTGAATTATCGTCTCCAATCGCCCGCCCACATGGGCACACAAATTATTGCGCGTTCCATTCCAAAGCAACACTTTTCAGAGGCAACAATTGTGACAAAAATTAGGCCAATTAGTCATAAAAAATGAATAAATAAGAACTTCATTTCTTTTTTTCCTTTGAAGATTGAAATAGAAATGTTTTGGAATAATAAATTATTATCACATTAATTTCTTTCAAAATAAAGCAAAAATTACATTAAACCAAATGCACATATTTTAATCGATGCAGAAAATTTGTTGTGGGGAAAGTTCTTTAGGTAATTCCCAAATGTTTTTGTTTATATTTTAACCTCAAGCGAAAACTAATCATAAATGATTTGCAAAGTATTATGTCATCTGGTAGGATGAGATTAAATAGGATGCACCCAATGATCATTAAGTAGCATCATTCAGTAATTTAATTAGAGATGCCTGATAAAATATCCAGCACTGAGTGAAAGTTAACAAGTTGAAGGTGAGAAAAGACTTATTCAGCGCAAACTTGTCAGGAAATAGTGTCTTTGCTTTGTTTTAAATGAGGAATACATTAATTCCATCTCCTTTTTCGTCTGACGTTTCATATAGCTGAACTCACTCATTTTGGCTTAGCGATGAAACATCACAACTTGTTATATCCACGTAATTCTCAAAATATCGTAAGATAATCTAAGCTAAGCCGCTCTCTATCCCATTCAATTATCATATCCGAATGGCAAGGTATGCTTATCCTTTTATACTCATTATAGTTGAAGAACCAACTATTAATCATATTGTACACAGCCAGAGGAATGAGGAAAATAAGCGAAAAATGATGTCGCGACAAAGTGTCATGGTGGAGATAGTTCGTGCAACAACATTGATCTGTGGTGCGAAGGTCGTTCAGGGTTCAACAGAGTTCAAAAACACCCATTCATTATAAATGAAAAATAAATTGCTTAGAATCTGATAATAGTCATAAAAAAGAACCAATCAGTGACATCAGAAAATTTTGATTTTAGGTATCACAACTTTTATACACAAGGACCACCGGATGAATTATCTCTTCATTCGGTTTGTCTTTGACAACATGTGCCACTGAGGCAAAAACAAAAGTGATATCTGTTCACGCTTTAAATCTTTTATCTATTTTTATTAATCGGTAATTAGAGGAAGTGCTATCAGACTTTAGCCGAAATTTTATAGTATGTTCCTGCATAGTTCGGACTTTTTAAAATATTTCCCACTGTAATTAGAAATTGTCCAATTAATACAAAGTGAGTGCTTAAGTTCGCTTTTACGATGCCATCATTTTTCTTATCATCATGCTTAACATTTAGTATCATGGTTATCGTCAAAAACAGGTCACTACAGTGATGACTTGTTTGTTGCTTCATTTCAGTTCTTCTGTTTTATTATGTAATGTGTTTTTTCGTGCCACTCATAAATTTGATGCTTTACTACTACGTTGATGCTACATACAATTAACATATCACGAAAGTAATAAAAACAAGCAATTGTTTGTACAGACATCATAACCAGCAGTGTAGAAATAATACAACATAATAGAAAGTATGTTGTAATTGATGCATTGCAAACTACCTTCAACAAGCATCACAGAACTAGTAGTGATTTTAAAAGAAACACATCATCAAAATGTTGCATCGAAATATTTCTCCAGCAATCCTTTTTATGGTTGAGTCAGGATTTCAATGGTTTGGGGATGAGCTAAACTATCTAAAGATGGATTTATTCGGACCAACTGTAAACAATCAAAAAAAGCGAAACTTACAAATAACGCAAGTCCGGACCTTACAACATCTCAAAAAAATCTTTAATCGGTCAATTTTTCTTAATAAATTTCTTAATAGTTTAATCTTAAACAAACAATCAAAAAAGTGAAAATGGAAATAGGAACCAAAGTGTATGAAAAATATATAAGGTAAACATACGAGAATGAGTGCCATAAGTTTGACGGGCCTATGTACTCCTCAGCTTTCTTCAGACGCCACTGTGATTTCCACTTCCGCACTAAAAAATAGCAATCTGAATGCGACAAAACCACATTCAACTGTCAACGTTATCCGCTTAGGAATTGCAATTTTCATTTGGGTAGAGCAGAATCCTTGCTCTAAAGTTCGTCATACGTCGAGAGGTTGGTGGATGGTAGTTGGTTAGTGGGTCAAAACGGGTGAGGAGGGGACGGGAGGGAAGTTAACGTAGAAGAAACGTGGGTCGTTTCCGATTACTTCCTTATTTTAGTGTTAGTGTAGCTAGTCTTTGCTCCAGTATTGCATTAAAACCTTCTAATTTCAGAGCCACCTCATACCCTTTCAAGAAGCACCTTGGCTACTCGAAGGAAGAAACAGTGTGCTTCTTGGGAGGATATGAGGTGGCTCTGAAATTAGAAGGTTATAATGCAATAATGAAGGAATAAGATATTGAAAAGATTTACTCAGCGATTAAAAAAATAAGCAGTTATAAGCATATTGAAAGTTTATAATTAACTTGTAGGAGTGAAACTGCAGTACTAAGTACCAGACATCTATTTAATTAATGACCCATGATATTTTAAGAATAGTAAGTCAGTTCTGATGCTTTCAGCTATTTTAGCTTGTGAAGAACTGAGTTTTACACATTACGTCATAAAATAATACCAGTATGCTTTGTTGAAGTAACACACACTGATAACTCGGCTTCATTTTTCAGAGTTTAGTTCATACTACCTTAGGACTAGTGAACTAGAAGAAAATCTTGTGAAATTATATGTGTATATTTATAAATCTAAAAATTATGGCTCTTAATCCACACTTTAACTTCTGCTAAAATGCTGTCCTTCATCCATTTCAGTTTTTAATACTGTTCGACAATTATTTCCAGTCAATTTATTGGTTAAGGGAATACATACGTTGTATTTATCTGTTGTTTTTTACATTAGATTGTACGTATTTCTGTTAACATATACAGCTCTATTAAAATAATTGATAATCTTTTTATATGCATAATTTGCTTCCATAACTGTCGATTTCTTTCTGAGAGAAAGGAAGCGATATTTTTGACCATTCCACTTACACAAAATTGTTCTGATTCTTTTATTTATACTAATAATTTAAATAGATTTACTTGCAACCTCTGACATCATTTCAGGAAAAAAACAACTAATGTGACACTGAATTAAAGGATGTCTGCAATAAATGGTGGGACTAATCCAGCGGTTCGTGTACCAATTGTGAATAATGTTATATTAAATGATGCGCTACAATCACAGTAATTCTTTTACCTTATTTCACTTTAATATGTAGATTTGGTCATTCATTTGGACTGTTAGGGATGTCTAGATAAAGTATCAGAGAAATTTTAAATCAATTTACCATATGCGTGTTTGCAGCCGTTACGAATGATAGATACCAAAACGTGTTTAATTTGTGACTTGATATGGTTGACTAATAGTTTAAAAGAACGATATATTTTAAGTTTTCAAGCTATTTTATATCGCAATATGTTACAACATATAATTACGTCTTCCTTTTTGTATGACAGCAACTGATGAGACTGTAAACAGAGTTTCCATTGTTTAAAAGGTGCTACATTTTTAAAACAGGAAGTTGCTAAGATGAATTTTTTTCAATTAACTAAAAATCAGCATTCAGCTCAATTAACTTTTTTAGGAGTAGTATCACTTCCATTATGTAATCAGAATAGTTGTTTTGCAGACGAGAAAATGTTGTGCCGAATGGAAATGCGTCTTTTCAACCATCTGAAGCACCACGCGAAGGCAACGTGCGTGGAAACGTAAGGGTATGTTTCTAATCTTCAATGTCAGGTTTTTCGTATTCTATGAAGTAAAGAGTAAGCAGTAAATTTAATTACTTCGTATTTCTCTGAGCTGTTTGTAGAGGTTACGTGTCGAGGACGCATTGTGTTATTTGGATCAGGTGAAACAGCAGTTTGCAGATGCACCAGATGTCTACGTTAACTTCCTCGATGTCATGAAAGACTTCAAGTCGCAAGCGTAAGTTTCAACTTTTCTTTATCAATATACTACTATAATTGACACTGTAGGATGACCCAAGAATGACAGCAACCAGCAAAGCTGATTATTAATCCGTAGTATTTTTATGTATCACACAAACATATGAAGTTACACTGGCGAATAAGTCACTGTGATTATTGGGATATATGGGAGGATTTTTATGATCTCAACGAGGGTTTATCGAATGTGGGTTTATAACAGTCTGAAATGCTTACTTGGTTTTATTTTAGAGTGTCCTTTAAACATTATTCCAAATTTTCAGCATTGATACACCTGGTGTAATAAAGCGAGTTTCCCGTTTGTTTCGTGGTAGACCGAATCTAATCATTGCATTTAATACGTTTCTACCACCTGGATTTGATGTTTCTGTTGACGGAATAAAGGTCATCATAACCGAACCAAATGGTCGTAAACAAGTGATTAATGAAAGTATGTTCAACTTAAAATATCTTAATAAAAAGTTTGTAGGAGCAAAAATATAACGAAAGCCGAAAGTAACGACAATTCGTTTCAACTAGTATCACTTCCTTTTTGGGAGTTGGAATTACTGTCCATTGTTTATATTTTTCTTACAAGCTGATTTCTGAAATTATGGAAAAGTGCGTTAATTAATCACAATTGTATGACTCCATATACATTTTTATATGGTCTGAAATTGTGTGTGTCTCAATATAGCACTGCTTTCTTACTAATACAGTTATTAAGAAAAGATTAATCATAAAGGTACCCACTTGAATCATATCCTCACTGTCTTTTCTTCCTTCTCTTTTTTTATTCCTAATACTTCCCCATTAATGACTGTTAAAGCTTTTGTTTTATAACCAAAGAAAGATTAAAAGATGAAGTCGCTCATTACACCTTACCCCAGTTTTTTCTCCCATCTTCGCTGCAGTCTGGAATGTTTTTCAGTTTAGGGAAAGACTGTCATGGTTATAAAACTTGTAGGTTAAGAAGACTAATGGAATATGTATAGTAATAAATAATAATAATAAATAAGTTTACTTTTACGTTTTAGAGTTGAAAGCTTTCAAACAAAAAAATTAAGAATAGCTTAGGATAAAGAATAAAAAAATGATTAGTACATTATGGTTTTTAGGTCATACTGAATTGTCCACGTTAGAGTCATCAGAAACAGCACAAAGTTCTCAGACATCAAAAGCATCATCTCCTGTCCAGCCGGTTATTGGAAATCAACTGTTTGCAATAGATGAAGCCAGCTCATCAAATCTAATATCTTCAGCGGAGTCAGTTATGACTGAACAAACGGAGAGCGAACTTGCAGCATCAACTGATCCTGCACCTGGTGAAATCAGGCCTACCATTTTCTTATCTAACCGTGTCACCACCGCAACGTATCAAGATGCTGTAATGTACAGGAATAAAGTGATGGTAAGGTGATCATACAGCTTATATTTTGCTGGACAAAGTTTTTTTTTTTTCTCGTTATTTTATACGGTTATGGCATTCTGGCCTGAAATAGAAAGATAAATAATTTTCAAAAGTTTTGCTTTCAGAATCGTTTTGAGAAACGGCCTGAAATCTACCATAAATTTCTAGAGATTCTTCAGCGACTTCATAAACTGACGCAGGTGTGTTTCATTACTTCATTTGTTTAATACAGGTAATGGTTATTTCAAGTTCTATGATTTATTCATATTGCTTATGTGTACACTGCAGATTCTGATGACGTGCATAATTTTTTGAAAGACTCAATGGACTCCATTTCTTACCATTTCCTTTCTTTATATCGATTTGACTGATTTGATGCAGACTGTGTCATTTGATACAGTCACTATATAATTTCCTTTCACCTAATAATTGATATTTTACTAGTATTTGCTTATTGATTGACCTCTCTTCCGTCTTAGTACTTATTTATACATTTCTGCATAAAATTTCTTTTCCTTAGAGATATAATTTTACCTATCAGTGAAATAAATCGCATTGTATGAGATAAGTGTTCATTGTCTGTAATTGATTTTAACCGACTGTAATTGATTTTTTTTTGTAGTAAATTATATTTTTTAAATCTATTGGTTATGTGGAAGTTGCATTCCAGGAAGGAGGAGTCATTCAAGGATATAAACGAGCTCTAGAAGCAGTCGAATCGCTTTTTGAAAATGATACTGATTTAGTGCAAGAATTTAAGCAGCAGTTTCAACCGAACTGTTCTGGGTCTGGAATGCCTCAACCATCATCTAGTACATCGGGAGATACGAGCAGTAAAGTAGTCTGGTTTTCCCAATTTTTTTATATGTATTTAATTTTTTCTTTCAAAGAGTTTTTTTTTTTCCCCCCCCCTTTTATTTTATTAAAGTTAGTACCATTTGAAAAAATTAAATGCTAAAACTGAAATTTTTATTTTGGGAAAATTAAACTTTATACTGGCTGGCACTTGTAGGGGAAAAAAAAAAACAATTTTTTGAATTTTCAGAAGAAAAAAGAGATTTAAAAATGTTTTGCGAATAAATTGAAATAGATTTCACTTTATGTTCTTATGCTTTTTTTTCAAAGGAAGGACATGTTAGAGGTTCTTTCTTT
>PQVD01001857.1:3370-14601 GCA_003012265.1 Setaria equina
TGAAAAGAAATTAATTAATTTTATATTCAGTAGCAAAATGAAAATAATAGTAATTATTATCATAATTATTCAACTCTTTTTTTTTCCTTCGCTTTTTCAGGAATCAACATGGCTGGCGTACGTTGGATTATACGTTTGCAACTAATTTTATTGGCATTTTTAACGCTTGCTGTTATTGACTTCTACGTGGGAGCATTATTTAACGTCAATGAAGGTCGGTCGGTTTCCTACGATAATTGCGTTTTTTTAATTAAATTAAATTGAATTAATTACTCAAAGTATACTATTAATTCATCTAAGCAAAAAAAGGTAAAAAAAAAAATAGCAATTGTATTTTCACGTTTCACACACATACGTAGGAAGATATTATTTTCACTTCACGTAAACAGTTTGATTCGGGCTACACGTTTCATAATTTTTCCTGTATTTTTTTTTTTTATTTAAGAAAATGGTGTGGGACATTTTTCAATGTTACGATTTGATGCTAATATGAATCCAATGTATGATGGCTTTAATTGTTCACAATTTGGCTTCATCGATACTCATCAATTTCGCCAAAATTTCTTTACCGTTTTTGGCGTTTTTTTTGCCAATTTTCTCGGTGTTCTAGCAGGTTTGCTAGTCTATTTATTGGATAAATTAAATTTTTTTTTTCTTCTAACACTTTTCATTTATTAAAAGAAGAAACAAAAAAAAAAAAGAAAGTGCTAGAAATTAAATTGAAAAAATTTGACAATGACAATAAACTTTCCATGGTTGTTTCATTCTTGCTAAAAGAAAAAAAAGGCAAAACTTTTATCATGAGTAATTGCAACAAATTCAAATGAATTTACAGAAACTTTTTTTCGTACTGGAAATATTTTACAATTTCAATATTAGCAATTTCTATTTCATTGCCAAAATTATACAGTAGCAGTATCGTATGGAAAAATTAGAAAGGAAAAAAGAATATTTAATTAAAAGCATTTAATGATTTGATTTGGAAATTTTGCTATACAACAAAGTTTGTAAAAATTATATGAAAGTTAAATTTAAACTTTATAAAAAGACTTATCAAAAAAATTACATGAAATTTAAATTTAATATATCTTTATTTATGTATTCTAGAAATATCACAAATATTTCTAAGTTCTAACTAACAGGTGTGAATATGAGCGATGACTTGAAAAATCCGCATCTTAGCATACCTGTTGGTGAGCTATCTGCGATTGCTGTTAGGTAAATTTTTTCCTTATCATTTATTTTAAATCATCAAATTCTGATTTTTCATTTCAACAGCTACGAAAAAAAAAATGTAATCTGTAATTTTGATAGGTAAAAAAAAATCTTTACATAAAAATGTATGAAAAACTCATTGGTGTTTAAGATTTTATGTCAACAATTTCTTAATTTCTATAAAAAAAGAAAATCATCTCAAAAAAAATTTGAAATTTAATCGTTTATTTGTTATTTGTCAATTCCCTCTTACTGCATCTTCCGATTTGCATTGATCCGGAAAAATACGGATCACGTTTCCAATGACATGATCCTCCACTCATTTTCTTTTCTTTCCGAAATAAAAAAAAAGCAAGATCTTATAGCCGGATAGACCAGTTTAACAACTTGAAATATCAATAGCTGATCATTGGTAGATATAATACACAAAACTGTATCTTCCCTACTAATAAAAATTAAATGGGAAAAAAATAAAAATTAAGAAGAAAAAAATAGCACAAAAATGAAAATTTGTAATTTAAATTTAAAACCTTTTAAAAAATTAATAAGCAATTTTAGTTTGCCGAATATTTTGTTAAAAAAAAAAAAAAAGAAACGACTTGAAGCAGAAGAACAAACAATGTTAAAAAGCAAGGAACGTGGACTTTCAGAACACGATAATGTGCTTTAAGTTAGAAATACAATAATAATAACTGGAATATAATTCGAAAATACATTAGATAGACTTTTACAGGCATTATATTAACAAAATTTTTGGTATTCTACGATTTGTGCTCTAGGTAATTGGTAGCGAAACAGTTTCAAAAGCTCTGCTTAAATTGTTCAAATTGAATTAAAATAAAATCATGATGTTTGTACATTTCCACCAGAAGAGGTGATCTCGAAATTTTGCTCCTTCGATTTAAACAGTAATAAATTCGTTTTAGAACTGAATTGTACACCAATATTTCTTAATCTCTCTTCAATCAAGTTTACGAGTGCCCTGTTTTTCCGCTTATCTGCAAAAGCAAAGAATATTTATTTAAGCACTCGAAAAATATCGGATGATAAATTACAGTGTTTTTTTTAATATAATAAAATTGACTTAATAAAAATTCAGTGCTATTAATCAACTATTACTGCTGACTACCATTTCTTGAGGAAAAGTTTAGAAGCTTAACCTCACTTTACTTTTAATGCTTCGTTTTTTTATTTTTTTGGATTCATAGCGAAAAACAGAACAGCTAGAAGGGAAATATCGCCAGGTTCTATTAGACTGAATATAATTAAACAGTGAGATTAAATGGTGGAATATAAAAACTGTAACAGGAAATTTCTCCTTAGAGATTAAAATGTAAAAATATGTCTACCATAGAAAGTAATAATTTTGGACACAGCATTTTCCAAATCCTGTTGCTTCAGATTTCTTTTCCCAGCGCATAGCTCGAATAAATCAAGGATAATTTCCACCTGTAAAATTTTTCTGAAAGATGAGATTTACTCTGAAGAAATGTTAAAAAAAAAACTGATTACGAAGAAGGAGAATGGAATTTGAAATACGAAGTAACAACAAATTTAAAAGCATACCTGGTTCAAATCGATTTCCCGGTTGATATAATAATTAAGCTTTGCCGCAGACAGTCGGAAACCGGTACTCTAAAGTATGGTGAAAACTAAGATATGTGATTAAAGTCATGCACAGAAATATATTATAGCGCAATTTTCTACAATTTCCATGGTAGATACCAAATACCTATTTAGCAGCAGCAAATATATGAAAGAGATATTTTCTTATTTATTTTGCTATCATTTAAAAGCGCACCGAAACATCGCTTACCTGTATTAGGCGTTCGGCATGATCTTTTTTACAATGTTCTAATAGAGCAACACAAAAATCAGCCAGTGATGAATCCCTACCGTGATAGGTTTTAATCAAATCAAGCACTGAAAGTTACTACCGAAAGGATCATCACTATCAATAAACACAGATGACTTGTTACTTGTTTTATAAAAACGATACAAACATAGAGTGTAAAATAAGGACTATGAAAACGGAAGACAGACAGAGGTCTTTAAGTCAGAAAAAAAAAGAAAAACCTTCAGAAATGATCTCGGTGTCATCTCTTTTGATTGCTGCACCGATCAAGCTGAGCTGACCAAACACGGAATTTTTTTGAGCAGCGATCATTTTTGATAAATTCAAAGCTTGGACTAAATCACCTCTGCAAAGTTTTTAAAAAATTCATTCCCTTCACAGAAATTGACCATGCCTATAATGACATCACTTTAAATTTTCCCACTAAACCAGGACTATTAAAATTTCAATGTTTTGCAAAAACAAAGCAAAGACAAATTTTAAACAGATGTCACAAGTACAAAAGCTTGTGAGACACGACTGATACCAAAAACTAACTTTTCAATTAATCTATGGAACGCATTCACTTTTGTGTTATACAAAAGCTGCTGTTTAACGTTTGAATGCAAATCTAGTACTTTGCTCATTTCAGTTAGAAAAGCCAATCGCGTATTTGATGCATCCGATGAATCGTACTAAAAAGAGGAATAAAAAAATTCTTGTTTTATTAGATCATGTTTCACTCAAGGTCACTTATCACTTGGTCAAAAAAACCAAAAATTATCATGCTACAGTAGGTCAGTATTCCTATTCATCAATTTATTATAATTAATCACAGTTGCTGGAATTGGATTCTTGCGATTCTAAAACGAAACAAAATCTTACAACATTAAGCAAATAATGCGAGAGATGCTCGTGGCATTCCTTGACTTTCAATAAAACAGATTCAAAGTCATCCAACATTTTTGCAAAATACAGTTTTTCAGCCAATAATAATCCTAAATCAACAGATGCATGCTTTGACCTGCAAGTAAAAAAATTTCACTCTCAGTCTTAAATGAAGTGTACCTAATAGTTATTGGAAGAAAAATCAACAAATGAAGATTCGCTCTGTCGTAACTACTTCTGTGCAAATTAAGCCATAAGCAAAATATTGCATAATTTAAAAATATCAATTTCGATTTCCTTTGAATATAGTTCAGCTTACTCAAAAAGCTACCACGTAATCCAAAGTTTTTTTGCTTTTTCCAAATCACCACAATCAAGTGCATTCCGCAATTCTGCTCCCATATGTTTTTTACTCGCACTTTCTGCCTTTCCTACAGGCTTCTGTTTTACACCATCGTCCGTCACAATCTACAATTCAAAAAATTTAAAACATTCAACATTGACCTGATATTAAGCAAAAGACATAATTTCTTAAAAAAACATTAATTGCGTTCTAAAAATCTGGTACGAAAATTACACATGATATAGAAAAGATACCTTGTCAGAAATGTTCAATTTTTCTTTCACGGAATATTTGCCTTTTTGACGGTTTGTAATCGATGATGAATACTAAAAAACAGAGTTTTACGAAATGTTGAATTTTATTAAAACCAGTAGAATCAAAGGTGATCTGATTAATGGTGAATATTTAATTAATTACAGAAATGAACGAAAAAGGATCGTGAAACCCAGGAACTACTTTTACCTCTTCTAATAATGCAGTTACAAACAGTTTCTTTGACTTCTCACCACTTCTATCGAGAGCTTGCAAAATATCGTCTTTGTCGGCTTTTCGGAGAACAATTCGTTTATCAGCAGACCACAATTCACACATAACTTTAACTTTATTCAAATCACCATCAAAGATCGCTGCTTTGATTACTTGCACCCCCTTTACATACTGATGATTACGGCTTGCACCATACACTAAAATAATTTAAATCTCTTGAAAACTTTCAAAAAGTGTTCAAAAAACGGTGCGACATTAACAAAGTAACTTACATGGGAAAAGCAACCGTAACAGGCTGCAAGCTGGAATTAAGCTTTTGTTGTAAACTGACGTATTAAGAATGAAGTTTTTCAATTCCTGATAAGGATAAGCCTCGCCTGCTGAACAATTCTTCAAGGCCCTTAAAAGATATAATTCCCAAAAGGACCCAGATGTGCAGATCTTCTGACACATAATGATAAATCACTGCAGGATGGGATATAAAACATATTAGCATGACTTACCCATGTAACAGTGAATGAAGCTGTTCCATTTGTCCTGTTGTCAACAGATAGGTTACTAGCGTGTCAATCACAAAACACTGCAGCGAATTGTCATTTTCAAACTTTTCCATCAACAGCGGCACAATATTCATATCTCAAATTCATAATTAATGTTGATCACTACTCCAATTGAAAGTTATGTGATAAATGATGATCTTCAAATAATGAGTTTTTTCGGTACGTTCTGTAACAGTCCAAAGAGTTTAGCAGAATACAAAATAGCTCGAAAAACATGTACTGAATATTAACCACAAAAGAGAACTGTGACAGATAAAGCACCGAAATTTGACTTAACATAGAACAATAAATGTGAAATGTTAAATACACATAGCACTGCTGGGATAAACGATCACATAAATGTATTACCTTTCAAAAGAGGAACAATGAACAAATCTTTCACATTTGCGAAATATTTGTCACCGCAAGATGCAACTCCAGTGAGCTGAAGGGAACGTACAATCTCTGTGAAATGTCCAACTTTTTTTTCTGTTGTGTCAGCTTTCATTAACTAGAATAAATCAAACCAAATTTCGACCAAAAAATTCAAAAGAAATAGTAAACAAAAAAAGGAGAAAAAAAAAGGAACTCATCATATTTGCAAAGTATTCCCCTTGAATCTCACTACTATTTGAATAAGTTATATTGAGTTAAAATTATGTTTGCCTTTACAAGTGGATGTGCCAACATCACGTAGATTAAAGTTTTTAATTGAGCTTTAACAGAGTTCCTTTTCTAATGAACTGTTTTGATCAAGAGCTGATATGAACTCAACAGCAGAATAGCCCTAAATAAATTTATCATAAATATATTCTTGAAGATTTACCTCAGTGAAATGAAGTACTGCAACAGGAAGTTGCAAATGAAGACGATTTTGTAAGCCTAAAAAATCATCCGTTTGCCTATAAATCGCAAAAACGTCGTGGAAGTTCTTGAGATTATTTAAAGCAACATCCTGCAGGTAGAGCCGAAGTGGATGCCTATAACATTTCAACATTTATAAATATTAATTTGATTGAAGAAATTTCAGATGAAAACAAGGAAGGAACATACTTTAAAATATTGCATTTCTGGAAAATTATACACATTTTTACGGCTTCTACAACCTGCTTCTTTCGAATAGCAGATGAGAACTGCCTTCTTAGGACGGATTGCAATCTTGACCTTAAAGACCGAAACACAAAGTATGAAACAGCAAGAAAAAAATAAATAACGCTATAAGCTGGAGGCTAAACATTATATGCACTTTTTATTCCTTATATGCCGAAAGACTCAAGTGCGTTTTTCTGAAGTTGATAAAAGATAACAACAAGCACTCAACAAAACTATACCTAAGCTAATGAAAAATCAATATGGAGTACTAAATACATAATAAGATACTTTAATTTAAACTACTAGCCAGTTAAAATATTATTTGCTCAAGATTTATTTCTTTTTTTACTAGTTTATTTCATAAACACGAATAGTTAAATTCAAAAAAGAAAAATAATGGATATATTAAAAGATAAAGTAAAACGTACCGTTTTTCAATATTTGGAATAAGATCAAGTAATAATGCAGCTGCAACAATATTCCCTTCCTCTTTACTTAAAAACCCAAGAATTCTGCTGTACACAACGGAACCGCAATGTCTGCCAACATCAACTTCTAACAAAGACAGAACGAAGCTTTTTAGCTAGAAATAAAATCAGGTGGGACTAGAAGCTAAAATTTGGAGAGCTGAAATAGAAAATTAATAAACGTACAATACTTACACACCTTCACTATTGCTTCTAAGTTTCCCTTCCTAGCTAAACAGAATAATAATTCATACATCGAAATCATATGGTTCTTCACGAAAGTAGTAACATCAGCAATTCCATCCAAAAACTGAAAAGATTCTCATAATCCACACTTTAAAATGCTCAAAATACAAATTATGACATGTTGATAAACAGGACAAATGCGTTAAAATTTATCCACTTTAACCTCCAGCAGATTTCCGTCGTCGAAATGTTCGGCTTTCGCCAACGTATAAGCCATCTTCAAGTTATCTGTCATGGATGAATTAGTCGCGGTATTCTGGAAATCATGACATAACTTTAAAAAAAAAATGAGAATAACCATAACATTCCAGTTTGCTGTCATGACAATTCACTAAAAATCAAAAATTAGGTTGCAAGAAATGTTTACTTCAATAAATATCTTCGCCTTCTTGTCTTGCCCCGAGCTCACCAAACTATAAACCACAGATTCAAGTAACTGATCAGACAGTTTCAGCCCCTTCTTCTTCATATAATTGATTATTTCACTGAAAATTAAAGCATGGTCAAAAAAGAGTAAATGACCCTGATACTGATACTAAGAAAGTGGGTAATTGAGAATTTGTTCCTTAAACACCCCAACTTCTCCCTGAAAAAATAAAAAAACTTTCACTGTTAGCAAATACATAGCAACATGATTATAAAAATCTGTTTAAAGAATTTTCAATCAAAAGATCCTGAAGCACAGCCAAATGAAGCCGACTGGACCATAGTCGAGTGCAGCGAGTATTATTAGACAATTGAAAAAAATATTAGAATTAACGAATCCAATGAATTCAACAAAATCAAATGAACTAACGCATTGCAAATGCGATTTCTTATAGTCAGATCAATTAGAAAATGTTCGAAACAGAGACATACAAATTAATACAAGCCAATGTACGTACAAACATAAACATTCAGTGTTTGTATCTGCATTCAGTCGTATTTATGTATTCGTTTTTGTATCAGACATTTCCTTATTTACACACAAATATACATATACACAAAGAAAAGTTAATTTGACGAAAATCTCACATGATCCCTCTTACATCGGCTTTTCGTGCATAAATACGTGAAAGCTGGTCATATGTATGTGCATCAGGAACAAGTCCATCCAACTGAAGCTGCTTCAATGTTTCTACGGCATCAACATCTACCTGATTGTCAATCTGCGCAGCAAGTAAAGCATTTCGGGCAGTGATACCTAGCACAACCCCTACAATTAAAATATGATATCTTATTTTTTTGACAAAACCAAAAAATTCTTAAATTATAAACATTAAGACTTAACTGAACTTTCTGTAACCTGTATGAATAAGTAGAAAAACAGCAATGTTTCATGACTTACAAGTAGATTTAGCAATGAAAACAAGATCTAATCCGAAGTACCTTCGAAATTTCTGACAAAACTAACCCTTCATTTTAAAGATACGAAGTAAACGATCAGTATATTTGTTTCTTTGCACTGCAGATAACATCTGACACCGACGCCCAGTGGCATTTATAAGAACATTAATCTCCGAATCAACCAATTGTTTGGCATTGCATTTCAGGTCATTTAGTATATATAGCGCCTTTTCAAGCTGTGCCTCTGTCACTAACGAGTTCCACTCAATACTGGAAAAATTGTCCAAGTTACGAACATAGCTAAAGTAAACCAAAGGAAAATATTGCAGGAAAAATATTTCAAGATCTACTTGCTTCTTCCATTAGTTCTTCATACTATCCTAGCTAGTCTTCAAAAGAACGTTTAGTGTAGCTATAGCTTTGTGCAATAAAACACTAAGAAAGAATTCGTCCTTCCTATCAAATTCAGAAAAATACAATAACAAGATACCTGTCGATGACGTCATAAATGTTCCTGTGTTGATCGACTTCTAAATGTTTAGCATGTTTTTTAAAAAGATTTTGCTCCAAATAGTTCATTTGTGAATTGTTTAAGGACTTATCCAAACAGTCCAAAGGCCATTTTGAATCATAAGGTCCCTGAAAATACACTTTTGGGTGTGCCAAAAAAATTCAGCTTTCACTTGAATTAAAAGGATAGTTTGTTAGAGAAAGGATCATGAATCTGTTAATATGATTATGATACCAGGGAGTTCCCAATTAATATCGAAGATGTATTTGTTTTCCCAACATCCTGCTTGGCATAAGCGAAGGTTTGTTTTGTCATAGCTTCGGCAACACGTTTTCTATACAGGCTAAAAAGCAAAATCTTTTTAGTAAGAAATCTCAAAGAAAACTAGTTTAATTAATTAGCTGATAAAAGAACTTCAAGAGTATCTCGGACTTAAAAAGAAAGGCATATAAACATACGACTTTGCAGTCCGAACTCTTGCTGCTGTGAACATTCTTTAAACTATATGCAGAAAATACCATTAAATACTTCAAACTGAAAATAAAAACATGTGGCGCAAAATTTATAGTCGGTAATACAGTAAACCCTTTTCTTTAAGATTAAACTCAAATTTTTGAGATATTCCATCAACAAATCTTCACCAAAGAATAAAAAGAACTAAAATATTAAACTGTTATGCAGGAGTACTAGATATGGTGCCTCTGATGTTTAACAAAATGAAGAACCAATTTCATCTGAAATAATCTGACTAACAAACAAAATTATATCTCCACTTAACACATACTATTGGCATTGTTTAACTAATGAACCAATATAACAATATAACAGAACAAATTGTATTCCTTTATCACTGAATCGTCAAAGAACCATTTCACTGAAAGGACGAATTTGACACAATAAGCCTAAAATATAATTTTTCTAACATCAAACAAACTTCCGCTCCAGTTATATATTCTTCTCGACAAAGAACTCATGAAATTTTCCATTCTCTCTAATTAAATTAATAACTGGGAACAAATCTGATTCTTAAAATCTCAGCTTTAAAATGAAGACTTGAACTGCGTGACGCTTTTCAAGCATCCGATTCAACAGCACGAATCAAGGTTCAAGACATAAGAACAGAAAAGTGCTTATGTTTCTGTATTACTTGGATATAAGGTGATGAATTGAACGGGACAAATGAGCGATAAGTGAAACAGAGACTGCATTAAAAAAGATATGTAGAAAGTATGAAAGATTCACATACTGACAGTAAAGAAGACAGAACCCAACTTCAACATTTTCGAACTTTATTCCATAATTATACATAATAGCCAAAAACATTACTAAATAAAGATCTAGTAAGTAAAAAAATTTTAAATCCTATTAGAAATCTGACGAACAAAAAATGGCGAAGATTAGTTGTCTTATAAATCAAACTTATAAATTTATATAAAAACAGGTAGAAAGCCTCAAAAAGATGAAACTAAATGAGACAACCATCGGCATCAAACTTGAGATCAAGCAAAGACATGATCTGTGGCCTAGAAGACTGAGCATCATCAATAAGTGACAGTCCACCATCTTGTTGCGAAGTATGAGATGAATCAAATAGAGTGAGCGGTTTTACCCGGCCAGCCGGCTCGTATTTCCTTAAAAATAATTACCCAGATCGTGATTTAACTAAATAAGTCAAACTCCGAATGATATGAAGGAAACCTTACGACTGTAAAATTTCAAGAATCGATAGAAAAGAAAAAGTGAAAAAGCTTACATTTTAACGACATGGCCAATATCACGTCTATTTTGTGTTACACTCTGCTTCGTACAATTTTTAAGTGTTGGAAAAAGATCAGATCTTTTTATTAACGCATTTTCTGCAGCACGCATCTGGGCTAACTGCATTGTATGCCCGCAGCCTACTGCTAATCGTTTTTTTCTGGAATATAAGAAATAATGATTCTGAAGTTGATTAAACTATTAGCTTAATGCAAAGCAAGTTTCACAATGTTCAAAATCGATAGACAAATGTAACAATATTTTGTGTCGTCACAATATTTTCCTTTTTGTTTACTATTTTAAAAAGAAGAATTTTATTTCAGATTATTTTAACTAAAAAACAAATTTAAATGACTTTTCAAGTTCAAAACTAGTCGTAAAACAAGGGAAATGATTTGCGATGTCAATAATATAATCGGCCACAACTGCTTAAAAAGAATGCAATAGCTTTACAGAGAAAGCGAAATATTTGCAAATGAAATAAGCAGTGGCCAGTTATCGGAGGTCGATACTGACTAACAGATTA
>PQVD01001860.1:0-15055 GCA_003012265.1 Setaria equina
ATATAAATAAAAACAATAAATATAAAATTATGTTAAAAAAAAAAAAAAAAAAAAAAAAAAAAAAAAAAAAAAAAAAAAAAAAAAAAAAAAAAAAAAAAAAAAAAAAAAAAGAATTTTCCTTATTTTCAAACTTTTCTTTTTTTTTTTTCAACACTTTGTTCAAGTTTAAACTTATACTTGAATTAAGAAGAAAATATGAGGTAAAATTGGAACGATTATTCAATTATTTCAATTTTAGCATAATTTAAACAATCTGCAAACGATTGTAGCTGCTTAATTCAATATGGAACAGATTACGTTCCGATGTCGAATTTCATGTAGGAATCAGTAGCTTACAATTCAATATAAAAAATTTATTTTTGTTAAAGATGTAAGCTGAATAATAGAGTGGAATTAGTTCAGGTATATTTTCCACTAACCTGACCCCAGTAACTCTATAGTGTGACCTCAAACAGTAGCACTTCCTTTAGCCTTTAAAGACACAAAAAATGATTCTTGTTGAGCTGAATGATAATGTAGATTAATAATACTCAAATAGACTCTAACTGGAATCAATCATTAGCAGTAGTCAGTCAACTTCCTGTTTGCTCCTTTAGCATTCCTGGATTGGACAACTACTGTTCAAACTTCTAGTAGTTCCATTTTTCATGACTGCAAAAAAGCAACTTTTTCATTTTCAAACTTACTGCAACCATCTCCAACAGCATCAGAAACTATTTAAAAAAGTAAAATATTCTCCGAATTGAACAGGAAATTTCGTTTGTTTCAAATTTTATACAATTAACATTAATTACGAGAAGGAACAGAATAATTACCAATGGCTACCTCTTACCTGGAAATTTTAACCTGATTGGGAATGCCAATGTAGTTCGGAAGTTTCATAGTGGGGCTTGCTGTAGTTGTGCTAGATTCTGACTTGACAGAGCTGAGATTTCGTGTCGCATTTACAGAGGGTAATTACAAACATTTCCGATGATGACGGACGAAGCCTGTCCCGGAAATGGGGAACCGGAACGTTGGACTTACCAGATGATTATGAAAAGCAAATGTTAAGAGCAGAACGTTAATTGTACTGTTAGAGGTTAACTGAAGTGACATTCGGCTCTACTGGAGATCACTTGACAAGAATCCAAACTGATCAAACTGGAATTAACTGAGGCAGTGCAGTAAGGTGTTAACAGTACTGTTGATGATATTTTGACATTCAATCATGCCATACAATAATCATTGCAGGTGTTATGATGTGGTGTTAAGACGGAAGGATGCAGCAGAAGTTGATTTAGAGATGATTTCTGAATTGGTCATTTCCTCTACTTTACTCCTAAACGCTTTTGCTGTTATAAATTTTAAATTGCAAGTTTTTAACTGTATTTAGGAAATGTATCAGTGATGGTTTAGCTTCATTTTCAGTCTTCTAAAATAAATTTATACAACAGTCTTATCTATCTTATAGATTTGTATCGAATTTGCATAGCGTGAATAATGACTGTAGATTCATTTCAGATCCAAGGGAAATAATTTCGATTCTTTTGTAATTATTGAAGGTGAAGATCGTTCAGTTTCTGATCGTTTACGAGATTTTTTTCAATCGTTGCGTTCTTTCCGAATATTCATCGCCTTGTGGAATATTTTCATCATTACACTAATGTTTGTGTAAGTACTATATTTATATTCTACTGAATTCTGTTCAGACTGAATTTTTCTTTGAACCCCTTCTCTACGGATGTGACTCTTTTGAGGGGGATGCTAAAGTTTTGCATTTATCAAACTGAAGAACTGCTCTTGTAAATTATAATGTTTTGCACATATAACTTACTTATTCAGGTTCTTCTCGCATTAAAAGAAATTTATCAATTATGCAGTCGGTAACAATCCATGATGCCATTTATGTAGATTCTGGATCATCAGATAGTAAATGCAGCAAATGGAACGACATGAGAACATTCAGCGGCTAGTATTTTAATTTCCAGTCATTGTTATATGAATTGTTGTTTCTAAAATTTAATGAATTTGACCCTTCTTTTAAAACTATTTTTATGACAATTCAATTGATGAGATACATGAGTCATAATAATTATTCAGGATGAGTAATTTAAAGTCTGTTAAAAATGTTGCAAGAACAGTCGCGTATGATTGGAAAAGGAACTTTATTGTTGTTTGTTTCAGTCGGTGTTCCAAATAGTTCGTTGCAGTCTAAACCAAAACGACCAAAAGACCTTCAATTTGATTTCGACTCAACGCTGGCTACTTTGAGGTGTAAAGCCATTATTAGAATTGTTATTTCTTTCTATTTTAATGTGAGGAAGCATTTACTAGCAGTTGTTCCTTTACAGGAATCAAATGATGGAAAAAGTAGAAGAAGAGGAAATGTTAATTAAGAGCTTGGAAGAAATACTACACAAAACTTCTGTTAGTGAAGGTACTGGTTATATCGGTATTTCAGTTTGTTCCTGATTGGAAAAAATTTTGCTAAACACTTTGATTTATAATTCTGCAGAACATGCCACCGGCTCGAACTTCTCTTTACCATTTAATCTGGCGGTCACGCGTCTCAAGAATCAGATGACTTTGGTTGAATCCGACACCAAACAGCTTGCCAGTAAACTAATGATGATTTCTGGCTTAGCGGATAGTATTTCAAGCAAGGCAATGCAAATTTTTTGAATTTTAATTACTGTCATGTCTCAGGAAGGGAAAGGAAGTAGGACTGATGAAGATTATATTGGTAGTTTACAAATCGTCTCGTTTTAGCAGAACTAATATTGATTTTTATTTGGTTAATAGTTTTGAACTGTATTACCTTCAGGTCATGGCACTAGATGTAGCAAAAGGCAGGGTAGTTGAATGCTTGCAGCGGGTCAATGATTTAATGGATTTGCGTACTTGTGCTGATGGTGTGCGTTGTGCGATAGAACAAGAAGATTATGAGTTGGCTGCTAGGCACATCCATAAGTTCTTGACATTGGATACAGCGATTTTTCAAATGGGTGATCAAGGAGAAACAAAAGGTAAGCAACTGTGCAAACCAAGTTCTGTTGGATACAAGTTAACACCAAGTTCTGCTGAATACAAGTTAACATTTAAGTTCTTTTTCATTTGTTTCAGAAGGATGTTTCTTTACAGATACGGGCCAGTCTATGGGAAAAAGTTACGAGGTTTTACGGGAAGCAGCTGATGAAATGAAATCAGTAATCGAAAAACGTTTCGATCAAGTAGCTTTTAACATTATTCTTTTTTTTCTATTTTCGACCTTCGTTTATTACTGTGAAAAAAAAAAAAGATCAAGAGTTTAGCATTGAAATCTTTTCTTATTGCCCAGGACATCTTTCATCATCCCATGCTAGATTATATTACTAATTGCCCTTATATCATAGCGATTGAGGTTTTTTTCCTTTATTATATCCCCATTTCTTTTGTATGAGGATTCACTTCTGGTGATTTTTTTCAGGCCGTTGAAGACGGTGATGTTGCTTCGATCCAACGATTTTTCAAACTGTTTCCATTACTGAATGAACATACGAACGGTATTCAACGAATTGGCAATTATCTTTGTGGTGAAATTCGTAAATTTGCTGAGCGAAATTATAAAGTGAGCTTGTAGTTCTCAAGTATTTATTTTAAGTAAAAGTTTTTCGATAACTTATGTGTCATATCTTGCATGAAACAAATATTTAAAATGAATAATTTTTTATTAAAGAGTTTGTTAGTTGTGTTACTGTAATTTGTAAAAAATGGTTTAATTTAAGGTATCCAGACATATTTCAAGTTTTGGTAGATTTTCCCAAAAAAAGAAAGATTAAAAATTATAATTTTATAAAGGAAATTTTTTTAATACTGTACTTCCAGTGCCCTGGACAAGAATAACTTTTAAAATTATAAGTATATCATATAATATCGTTAGATTTATACAGAGTCAAAAACTTTCCACATTTCCATCTAACTTTTGATTGCAAGTCTTTCTTGAAGGTGATGCTGGCCGGCGGTACAGATGATAAAAGAATAAGCGTGCTTTATGCGGATGCATTAACAATGCTTTTTGAAGGTAAATTCAAAACTGGATATCTTCAAGTCCTTATCTGTGCAGAAGTTAAATTTGTTTGTTGAAATCTACTAATTTGATGCCCATAAACGACTTCTACTAAGTTTCAGGAATAGCTCGTGAAATACAAGTGTATGAGCCACTGACTGATTCCTCATATGGTCCGGACAAGTTGATTGCATTAATTGAAATATTGCAGGTTGTCACACAATTTTTTTTAGAGTACACAAATTTTTAAATTTAGCGAACGAGGAAATCCTAGAGGAAAAAATAACAAGTACAGAATAATAAATAATATGCTTCTAGACAAGCAAAAAAAGGTGATACTTTCCAGAAGGAATGTGACAAGGAAGCTGAACGAATCATTGATGCATTTATCAAGAACAGACAGTTCAGTAGCAAAGCAAAAATGATTGAAAAAATAACGAGAAGCTCAGACAAACACTTGTTAGGTTGACATACTTCCATGCTTGTCGTTTTTTTTTTTTTTTTTTGAATAGATAATTAGCATAGATAAAACAGGTATTTGTTTTTACTGCTATTAACCGTTTTTGTTTGATTTTCATATCTATACCATATTCAAATTTCTTTTTCAGGATTTTGATTTTAGAACACAGTTCAAAATAATTTCATTTATGTTGTCGTTATTGAGTTGTTTGAAATAGATCATAGAGAACAAATGCAGTATCATTGTGGAAATTGCGAACTGTCCATACTACTTGTCTTTTCATCTCCTTATTAACAGATTTCAATAGCCCTTTTTATTTTTAGATAAAATCGATACTTTGGAACTAGACGTTTTGTTGTCCGAAGTGACGCTGATGCATACTAGAACTCATCTTTACTGGCGATACTTAAGGAGAAGGCTGAATGCGGCTAATATAAAAACGGATGACCCGGTATACTGGTTATTAGATTTGGACTTTTCATTACTATTTAAATTGGTGCTTCTTCTATAGAACTTCAATGAAACTTGTTTGGAGTAGTTCCGAAAACCTAACTCACCTTACAAGAAAGGATTAATATGGTAATAATTTGTGAATACCAAGTACGCTACAATGAGATATAGTGGAATTTTATAGCAAAATGAATCAGATGTTGATCAGATGACAGATGGGGATAAGCGCCTTTTGGAAGAAATTCGAGCAAAACAGAAACGTGAAAGAGATGGCAAATTAGAGGATTTAGTTCTGCGGTCAGTTCTTGGAACAAGAATACAGGTAGTTTTGATAGCACTTAATCTCGTGCTTTTTCTGTCCTAACTATCATTTTAGTGGTGTAAATTTTCGTGGGAACAGATATTTTTAATAAGTGAGCTGCTTCAATGCTTTTCCAATTTCAGGAGTTACTGGGTCAGTACGTTCTTATGGAGCAATTTTATATGACTGAATCGGTTGCAAAAGCAATGACTATGGATTTCAAAGAAGCTGACAGTTTAACAAGGTAATGAACTGCTTACTAAAGTTTTTAATTTTTCATCGCGAAAGAATCTAAAAAAGAAAAAAAAATCATGAAAAGATTTTTTTTTAACATCTGTTTCATTTTTGTTTCTACTTGTTAATTATTTCGTACCAAATATTTACTTTGTTGAAATTTTTATTAAAATACATTCTATTGCTTTCATTTATCCAGCTTCGTTTCCATTTTTCTTTCTATTTAATTATATTAATCGAGGACCTACTTCATATTAAGTTATTTTATATCGTGAATAATGGTTTGATAATTTCAAGAAAGGTCTTAATTTCTGGATTTTTAATTAACAGACAATTCCAGCTCTATGCTTGATGATGTGTTTTTCATTGTCCGCAAATGCGTAAGACGTTCCCTTAGTTCATCATCAGTGGATTGCACATGTGCTGTTTTGAATAATGGTGTAACTGCATTAGAAGCAGATTTTTTGAAATATATATTTCAGGGAATCAAAGTAAGCATCTTAATATTTTTTATAACTTGTAAATTCAAAACTATCTGTGTTCTTTAAAGAATCTTAATCGAATTGACATTCAGAGCGGTTATCCGGGCGCAGGTTGGACTGCTGAAGCATATCAAACAGCGCAAACAGCGTATAACGTTATACAACACAGGAAGATAGTAGCGGATTCTGGACCTGAAAAGCAAAAAGAAGTAATTCTTCCTGAAATGTTTATGAATTTTCAAGATTTTTGCATATTATTTAATATGGTCGGAGAATGTTGTTTCGCCTCATATTTTTTTTTAAAGTATATTTCTATATTTTAGAAATGTTCTTTGTCAAACTTGTCCTAACAGACTCGAACTGACTGTTTACGAGTGGTAGGATATGTAATGTACGATTCCTAACTAATATACCACATTAATGCTTTTTCTTTTAGATTTTCTTGACTTCTTTGAACAATATTCGTGCGTCTGCAGAATGTACAAAAACACTGAAGAAAGGATTAGCAGAAGATTTTGAAAAACACCTAAATGAGGTATTGGACTTTACGTTTTTGGCTGTGTAGATTATCAAATTTCTGTTTAAAAAAAAAAAAAAGGAAAGAGAGAAAGAATGTTTAGCTTGGTTAGGTGTGTGCGAAAAATGTACTGATGAAGCGGGTGGCATAAAATTTTCGTTTGCTTTTTTTCTCTAGTAATCGCTTTGTTTTTAGGTGAGCGAACTCGATAAAGGTAAATTAGAAAATGCAATCAGCCAATTGGACGATTTGGTCCGAAAATTCGACAGCTCTGCAAATATTGGCGTTGATAAATTATGCGCAGCTGCATTTCGACCCAAATTGAAACCTGTGTATTTTTTTTAATGTTTCTCATATTGCAATTTTGTCTAGTTATACATTGAAATATTCGATTGGAGGTGAGAAATTAAGATTTTTATGTCATTTAATGAAGTGAAATAAAGCAAGTTGTCTGTTTAGTATGGAACTTTATCTAAATGTTACCCACACTCCATCTGAGAGTGAATTCGCTGATTTTGAAGCAGACGATCCGTTTATGGATAATTTCATTGCAACACTTGATCGTCAATTGGCAACATTCGAACCGTTACTTGTTCCCATCAATTATCAGGTAATGTTTTAAAAAATGTTGACAGCTGGAAAAATATAGTTTTCTGGTAATGTTAAGAGAACTGAGATTTATTAGACGTTCTTTTAAAATTTCTGAAGAAAAGAATAATTAATTCAAGGAGTTGCTGGTGGCAGTTTGTGTAGAAGTTTCTGTGCAGTTTGAGCGTGTTATAATGAAAAGCGTTTACAATCGGCTTGGCGGGTTGCAGCTTGATAAAGACTTTCGTTCTCTGAGCTCATACTTGACCAATATTGCTGGTTGGATCGTGCGTGAAAAATGTGCAAGACTATCTCAGGTACCTTGTGTTCCTTAATAGAATTGAATATTCTGGAGTCTTTATTGAGTAAAGCAAATCTTATCAAAACCCGAACTTTAAAGTGCTACATTTATGTCTCGTTTCTTCCAAAATATTCACTTATGATTTCTTTACTAAAATATCAGCCTTCATCTTTTTTACATTTTAGATAGTGTCAATAATAAATGTGGATAGTGTTGGAGAGGCAGAAGAATGCTTCCATCAGTTACAGCACCATAATCTTATGTTAACAAGTGATGAAGCAGTGAAAGTACTCGCGTTGCGAATCGATTTGCCTTCTGATGCGATCAAAAATGCTTCATTCTAATTTTTTTCCCGATAATTTCGGTAATTTCGGTTGTGCAGCACATGTATACTTGATGACATATCTTTGCATGTTATGGGGGGTTTTTTTTTAATAAAAGATTCATTACGTGTTTTTCGTTGTTTTTTTCCTTTTTAATAAAAGATATTTACCATTGGCGCTTATAACTGAACTTATTTCTCATTTTCTGCAGAGATATTATGTGCTAAGATCTATGCTTTGTATATTTGGTTTTGTGGTTTAGAAGGCGCCTTTTGGATACAGCAATCAGGATATAAAACATTATTGTGAGGTTTGAATTTAGGTTTAAAATTTGCAATCCAGAATGTGACCTACAGGTGATCGGATTTTGTTAGACGCAAGTTGTGCTATGCTTAAATCATAAGGATTGAAAGCGTCAAAAAAAAGTAGGATGAACCTGAATCGCCTAAAAAAAAAGAAACAGTTATTTGCAAAAAAAATGGAAAATCTTTTGCTGGTAGCGCTCATCAAATTTGAAGAGAAATGCTGTAACTAAGAATATGGATAGGGTCGTCTAGAAGCCAACAAGGAAATAGACGAGTTACGGTGTAGGGAACTTACAATAACAAAAAGTATATCGAATATAGTCATGACCTTTTGACAGCTTTTCACTCCCAAAGAATTTGCCTACTAGATTGACATCAGTGACAGATACTTATGTCATCGTCCTGTAGTTATGATAATATGAGAGATGGGAATGAGTTTGGAAATGATTTAAATAATCTTTCCTGTCATTTTATATGCTCGAGAACAGGTTGAGAACGGTAGAAGTGTTAAGAGCAGTAATACAAATCCATGATATATATTTATATTTTTATCCATTCTTTTCAATTCAATATGAAATTCTAGATGATCGATGACAGCAACGGTATGATTTTAATTATCACATTTTTGATTTCTTTTTATTAGAAATGATGATATTCTACGTTGAGCAACAATACTACCTTGTTCATTCTTTGATTAAATTACAAAAGAATATGAAATCATAAACTTCCAAAAATCTCAAATTTCGTAATTTTCATTTGTTCCTTTTTAATCAATCATAAAAACTTCATAATATGTTCATTTTTCTTTTTTCTTAAATCTTAATCTTATCAAAATAAATTACTATTGTACTGTTTCTAAAAATCAAAAATTCACATATTCATACTTATTCTTCCTTTTATTTTTGTTTGTTTGTTTGTTTTTTTTTTTTTGAAACATAAATTTCTATCATTTTTGCATTCTTTCTATCTATAAGGTAAAATGATGTATTCATAACTTTTTAGCATGTTGGAAAATGTAAAAAGGTGATATATTGTGTGATTTTTAACTTTACACAAATTATCTACCTTATTTTTCCTAATTTTTGCAGTGATTTTTTTTTTCCTTTGTTTTGTCTTATTTTTAAGAAAAATACATTGCCAAGTAGCTTCAAAATATTAAACTTAAATAATTGTATATAAAATAAATAAAAAAAAGAAATCAATTATGAGTAAAAAAAAAAAAAGAAATGGCTATGTTTTAGATTACTATCAAAATGAATGATATGATATATTTGTGAACAGTATTAAAATAATTTCAAGATTGTGATTATCGAAATATTGATTCATTTTCTCATATTATTCGGTTTGCTTTTAATTAGCAAATAGGAAAAATGGAAAATAAATGAATTTTTGAATTAGCTCAAACGGAAACAGGAAGAAAAATACACCATCGGTCAGTGATATTATATCAATCGAATATGAAGGCATCAAAAAAGATGATCTTTTATTTTTTTTAAAAATATTTGTCACTTAAATTCAAAAACCTTCAAATTAGCATTCAATTTTCACTTCCTCAGGTTAGCAGTTAGTCTTGTTCTAACTTTTATTTCCTCAATGGATGCAAATAGAAGATTCTAATTTCGTAATTTCGATAAAATGATTAAATTAAATCAGGAAATAATTGGCTATCTACTGGAAAATGATGTATCCATGATCTTATTGCATATCCACTATACTCATTTAAAACTACCAATAATAATTTAAGTTTGTTTCGAGAAGTTTTTCCTTTTTTTTTTTTTTTTTCTTATCGAAAAGACTGTAAAATTACTGCTGCCAAAATTCGATTGGAAATAGTTAAAAAAATTTTCACTTAAAACTAATTAATACTGTCCTTAAAAGTTTTAGATTACACTGAATTGAACAATTATAGTTAAACTTAAGCTCCTAAATGACCTTTTTTTTGCTTTTTACATCACAACATTTGATAATGGAAAGACAATTTCATATCAGTATATCGCTGATAAAACTTCCAATTTTATATCATTTCCAAATTTCTGATAAGAAAATGTTCGAAAATTAAATTTCTCACTAATTAACATTACTCATTCATTCTCTAATTTTTATCAGTGCAATTTTAACAGCTGATATTTTATTCAATCATTTTCAAATCATTCGTATTTTGTTTACTTTCCCAATTTTCAAGTCTCTAAAGTTTTTCATACATTCATTGTAATGATTAAATGATTAAATAAATGATTCACTGTCTTATCTAAATATTAGCATTTGTTTGCAATATAAACAAACACTCTATCATATAAAATTCTGTATTTCAATCTTCACTTTCATCCAAGAATAGAATGAATGACCTCTAGCGAGATCTATGATTACAACGAACAACTAGTGAAAGTAGTACGGAAAGAGCAAGAAACCAAGCAAGATAAATAAGAATAGCTTCACGGAACTGTTCTCTAGATGATGCTACCGTTGCAGGTGATAATCCTGAGAAATATAAAGCTTGCGATCCACGAATTCTCGAACAGTGTGAAGCAATGTAAATCGGTATCTGTAATCATTGATTATCTGATAAACGATATCAGCTGCTAGATAATTATCGATAAGTTAGACTATTAAAAGCAATAGAATTTTTTTTCTTTTTTAATATTCAAGGTAATAACCAGGTGTTTTTATATTTTTAATAATTGCATCTTTACCCTTCAGCTCTCACTATCGAATGATAGTAAAAGTTTTACATTTTTAATTTTCTTGGCTAAAATTTGCTTCCGCTCGCAGCCAATTAATAATTCTGTAATATTGCTATAATCGATTGAGCTGCCAGTTACTATTTCAAAAAACTGCAATTACATCATTTTTTTTATAATTTAACTTCAAAGAGAGTTATTACAATTATTTTCACTTCTTAAGAAAACAACGAAAAATCAAAATTTCATCCCAAAATTGAGCTTTAAATCTTCACTGCTCTTGCTTAATTAAAATTTTACTAAATTTTATCATTTATGAATTGGAAAATTAACTTTTACACGGTAAATCTGTAATACTTTTACTATATCATTGTTTACAATTATTAATTATTCTAATTACTACTGCCATTATTGCTAGTGAAATTTGTTCTTAATTACTAAAGAACTATTAATGACTTACCCAATCACTTAATGCTGTCCGGCGGAGAAATTCATTCTCAGCCAACAGTTCACCGGCCCATTTTGTTGGATTATAGTAATGCAACGATTTGATAAATATTGGAAAGTTATTTGGATGAATTAGAAAGCCCGAAAGTATTATTGCACTGCTCAGCAGAGCTACTGAAAATATTTCCAGATTTATTTGTAGTGATAACCTGTTATTATCAGTTTAGCATATTTCGATCACTTTAAAGGATTATCAGTTGTTTCAGTGTACATAAGTGGCATAATTTCATTACACGCATTTGATCAAATTACGTGAAATGATCACCAATAGTAGCAATTGCAGATATCTGCGTTGAACAGCCGTACGCTACAATCCACGCAATGTATCGCCAAAGAAACGTATGAATGGAAAGAATTATCGTAAAGAGAAGTACAGATGGCCAGTACAGTATAGCACCTGACGGAAGTCCACTTAGCATATAGGCTGGTAACGCATATAACGTACTACACGTTATTCCCACTGGAAGATCATATAAAATCTGCAATGATAAGGCTTATTTCGAGGATTGACTAAAGATTAGACTAGACTAGGAAATCTTAGTAGAATGAGCAAAGTTAGCAAGTTACTTTCAACTTTTTCACCCCAAGAATAATTATATAGCGTTTGAAAGTCATATAAGTAAAGCCTGTAAGATTGTACATAAAACTTCTAATTCGATACATAAATAATCATTTGAATTTAAATTAAGAAAGAATGATGAAAAGAATAGCTAGCACCTTAACAATAATGTAAAGAGTTGGATCGTACAGTCGATTTCGAATATCATCGATAAGATATGATCGTTCATCAAACACTGCAAGTCGCCTTATAATTTCTGATAATAATTCTCAGGATAACAAACAATTCAGTATCATTTTCTATTTTAAAAAATCAATTTCGGATATCAATTTGATCTTGGGATGAAGCACTGAATCAAACTTCCAATTGTACCGTACCTCTTTCGATATGAATGAAAAGATTAGGAAGCAGGAAAACTGCAAGAATGGAAATGATGAAACCAAAACGAGTAGTGATAGCAGCATGTCGATCATCTGGTATCTCGAAAAAGATACAACCCAGAAGTAGCGATACAAGAAATGCATAGATCGGTTCTTTGGCGTAGAACCACGGCCTGCACAGAAACATCTCGAAGAAACGTCTAGAATTTGAGATTAAGATGTGAAAAAAGAAATGGAAGCGACTAAAATTATCATTATCTTTGCTTGAAGCTGAAGAACTGTGATAAAAAAAAAAATCAACTTTAGAATTATCAATTATTCCTTCAGGAGTATAGTTTTCAAATAAATAAAAATATCAAACCTGTAAATGAGAAGCGCAGCTTTGCGACAAATTGGACGCACCTTTGGTGATAATTCATTAATAGTTGTTATCTGCATCTCGCATACATCAACTGCTCTTTCCTTCCAAATATCAGTCAATCGTTTGATTCGATTTCTTGATTCCAACGACGATTCAGAAGTCAGATAATCATGAGTTAATAAATCCACTTAAATTGTACTTTACATATGCCTTGCAATTAATAATATAATAGTTAGCGCAAAAAATAAGAATAACTGAGCTAAATTTCTGAAAATTAATTTAGTCATTACCGTCACACACAAAAAAAAAAAGAAGATTAATTGAATAGTTTGAAAGCTCTGAATTTCTAACCGTAATAATCGCATGGATTCTTGAATGGTGGACATGGAAAACCAATTTCCTCAAAATAAGACACTATTTGGCTTGATGGTCCAAAATACACAACTTTTCCAGTTGCTATCAGTAATACTAAAATGTAAGTTGAAGTAAAGTTTGCATTTTAAAATTGATATTTTCAAGTTTTTTTTTTCCTTTTTTTAAACAATTTCAAATGTTCTGAAGTTATTAAATGACTGAAATGCTAAATTCCTTCCACTCTTTCTAGTATGCAACTCTTTGCTCTAACTTACAGTATCTTATTCTAGTTTTTTTTTCTCCAATACAACTTATCATTCTCTTATATTATATTATTAAAATCAAATTTAATTTAAAAACTTCCCTCTCTTTCCCCCTCTCTCTCTCTCTCTCTCTCTCTCTTCCTCTCTTTCCTTTCGCATCTCTCCTATTAATTATTCCGTACCTTTATGGAACATTGTTAAAATTTCAATAGTAGGTGGCTGTATAGCCATCACAACAATTCTGTTCCACTTAATTGCCCAGTCTCGTAAATAGTCAATGGTAAATGCCATATCGTACAAATTCATTTCTTTCATGACATTATCCAGTAGCAATATATCTAAAATAAATGATAATTAAATTCATTAGCTTCCGCAAATGACCTCATGAATCATATTTTCAGGTCAATTCAAATCCAAATTCAATATACTTCCTTCCTCTTTTATAATAAATGATATCATTAATTTACTTATCCAAAAAAATCACTAAATTATAATCGATATTGATTAGATACTGATATCGATTGCTGCATTACTGATAAATTAATTAGTAAATCATTTACCTGCATCTTTTAAAATCTCTATTGCTATTTTCAAGCGTTGCTTCTCTGTTTCACCCAGTTCACCGCACAAAAAATTACGATACGATGAAAGTGCCAATGTTTGGATGAGTTGCTCAATCTAAAAAGTACATTAAAAATTTTAGCAATTTAAATGAGCTACTTCTGAAGAATCTAGAGGTTAATTAGTTGCTAGTCATAATTAAGCAAAATGTACCATATTAGCATCAATCTTTGGTACAACAAGTGAACTTCTCAGGCGTAAAATTTGCACTACTGTAAGCCAAGAGTAAATATCGGAAGTATTGACATAGGCGACACGATCACCAAACTCATTAACATTCATTTTACATCCATTATTTTCAATTGTTCCACTTATCAGATACTTCTCTGCCATACTATTTGACAGTACTTCCAGTAGAGTACGCATTTCGGATTCTGAATATCAATTTCCTATTTTAATAATTTATTTCATAAATTTGTTTATATAGCAGCATTAAGAGAAAGGAAGATGGCAGTAGCTAAAGATTGGAATTTACCTGTGGTGTACAAGATTGCCATTGTATCACCACCTTTTAGCGTAAATGAGATGTCGTACAGAACGTGTGATATGGAAGGAAGACGAAATATACACCTGTCCAGAAATGTTCTCTTATCCAATGCCACAGATAAGTTTCTGATTACTATTCTTGGCATACTGTAACAAAGAAATTTTGTTTTTTTTTTCTTTTTTTTAATTTAGACTAGACTTAGCTACAAATTGATCAATTAGCCTTATAAATATATGTTAGCAAAAGATCGAACTTTCTTCCTTCATTTCTTAATTCATCCGCTTTCGCATATCGTAAATAATTGAAACCGGAAATTGCATACTGATCGGAAAAATAATCTGTATGATGGCGTTCTGATTGCATTAAATTACTCCTGCAAATAAAAGATTTAAAAAAAAAAAAAAAAGAAGAAAATTTCTTCCATTCTAATTAGCAAAAACATATCTGAAATGCAAAAATTCCGGGAAATTATAAATTTATTCCAAAAAAAAAAAAAAATTCTTTTAAAGAAATTTTCTTCAGACAAACTAATTTTGTTCATTTAAAAATTCGAAAAAAAAAAGAAAAAAAAAACATTGGACAAAAAAAATAAAAAAAAGAGAAAAAATGTAGAAGACATAAAAAACAAAAAATATAAAAAGGAAAAAATTAAAGAAGAAAAAATATAAAAAAGAAAAACAAAAAAAAAAAAAGATTAGAAAGAAAAAAGAAAAAAAATAAAGCAGAAGATGAAAAAATATGAATAGTTGATATTATCTTTGTATTTGTGTTTTCAGCATTTCTATCATATCTGAATTTTATATAATATTATGATTTTTTTTTAGCGTTCCTTAATTGTTTTCATTCGTGATCTCTTT
>PQVD01001864.1:1065-11940 GCA_003012265.1 Setaria equina
TTTGCTTTTGTTTTTGTTTTTAGTATCAATAAGCAATTTAAGCATTCTTACTAATGAGCATGATAACATATTAATATATGTGATTATTAATTTGTTATGATATCATTGTCGTATACTGGACCATTTGATAATTATCGTGAAGTATTTGATGTAGCATAGAATTATGCATAATTTGATGGTTAAATATATTTCAGCGTACGGAAATATCCTCATTAAAAGCCAAGCATATTAGCCAAATTTAGCATCATTTTAGGCCAGAATTGAAGACAATCATTCATCTTTCCCACAGGTTTCATTGTTTTGCTTATTGCTATCAGGTACATACTTTTTTTTACTGCTGAATAGCGCTTTAGTAATAATAACAATAACGAGAGCGAATAAACAATGATAACAAAAAATAGCTATATTAATAAAAATAATGACAACAATAAATAGTGACAATTTGATGGCAATGTTTAAATTATCATTATCACTATTAATGATAATAATAGGGGTAATAAAATTTCTCGCAATGATATTATTTGCAACAATTGCAATAATAATAATAACAATAATAATAATAATATTAATAATTAATGGTATAATTTGCAGTAATATTAATACCAACAATTATAATAATAATAACATGATATATTAATTAAAAAAAAAAAAATTATAAATTTAATCATTATGAAGTGTTGTAGCCATTAGCTATTGTTGATTTAAAATAAATAAATAGCTGATAAAGGTGGTAAATGATAAGATCAGAAGATTTGATGATTTAAGAGAATTGATGTCTAGTGTCGAGTAAAAAATTATTAGGATTCAAACATGATCGGCTAAATAAATACTCGAGTTGGTTTTGACTCATTGAATCATCCAGCTATTATCCTCGGAATAACTCCGGAAACACTGACATCTTTTAGTGAAGCTCTCTGTATGTTCCTCTTTCTAGATTAGATGATTAGGAGGGAAAGAGAGAGAGAGAGAGAGAGAGGGAGAGAAATATGTTAATCCCTGCAATTAGCATTATAATTAAGAATATTTGCACTAATAAAGATGCATTTTAGATTTAAAATTAATATGGATTTTAACGTAACATATAACCTACCACTAAATATAAGATGTTAATGCCTAATCCTAGATTCAAACATTCTTCGTCTAGGTAGACTCAATCCCTTCTATCTCTCTCTCTCTCTTTCTCTCTCAGGTGCAATTTTGAAATTTGTTATTTTCAATTTATGAAAAGATTTATTCCTAAAGCCGATTAGCAGTGGACTAACTATTCGCTTCTTTCAATATAGAACTTTTCTTTACTTTTAATTATTATTATTTTTTTTTTCTTTTTGCATTTCATTTAAATATTAATTCATTTTAGAATGTAATTGCTGATTAAATTTGAAGTAAAACTAGCAGTAATTAGCTTAGATAAATTTTACTTACTTTCAGCTCAGATGGCATTAATTCCGGTAGCAATATACTACCTGGTAATTTCATACCTGTTCACTGTAAGTCACTGTTCTGTGATTCATTTGTGTACAACTTTACATGGAAGTATCGATAGTTGAATCCTGGGCACTGACTACCATCTATTTTCAGTACATCAGTTAGATTGTTCAAAATGGTGATATTAGAATCAAGCTATGTTAGTTTTGATCTAACTGTCTATGATACTAGAATTAAACTAACAACTAATAATAGTGCGATAAATATTTGCTACTTTTGGCCAAAAAATCCATATGCCAATTCTGGTATTCTTCATTTTCAGGCTTGGATATCCCGATACCGCCTCGTACTATCAGGTCAAATTCATTTCTACTTACTTGTTGTGGCCATGATATTGCACCTGCTGATGAGCCAATTTTCAGACAAAAAAAAAAAAAAAAAGAAAAAGAAACAGAAAACCTTTCGATGTTCTTTTGCTTTTTCAGAAAGACATCAATTTTTTTTTTTCTGTGATCAAAAGCAATTTTCCAATAAATCAATAATCATTGAAATCGATAATAATGTCTCGCACCATTTAGAGGTAGCATTGCGTGAGTAATTACATTCTGTACTAATTTGATATTTAGATGGACTAATGGAGAAAAGATTAATGGCCAATCTTCTCATGCAAGGAAGTTGAGAGTGAAAAATGAGCAACAAAATGTTCAGGCCATCCATATTATCATCTCTTCGAGAAATCCCAAAAAGCTGATGTTGTGAAAGATGCCATCTATCATTTCATCTCTCTATGAGCGTTCATCAATTACAGTAAATATACTACACACGTACGTGACGTACACGTACTCTGACATTTAAGCATAAACTTTGTGACAACACTGATGTGTAAATTTGAGCTTTACCGTTCATTTGATGGACAGAACTCTTGAAGCGATTATCTTTAAACATTTAAATTACTCCAGAGACGGTAGAAATACGAAGAGAGGATGGTGGACGGTTGTTGGTTGGTGGAGGATGATTTAGAGTGTGGATGATATTTCGTGAAGTAGGAATTTATGATAGAAATGAAGAAAATATGAGTGTTTAGTGAGAATGGGCAGAATTTCGTGGACTGATAGTAAAATAGTGATTGTCTTGGAGATGATAGTAATCATGAATGAGATTGTGCCTCATTAGCAGGTAAGGAATTCGCCAATTGTAAGATTTCATTTCTGGATTGCTTCTCAGAGATGAAGATCCATTTGAAAGTGAAAAATATGTGAAACTGTTCAGTGAGCAGCTAGCTTCTCATATTGGGTCGTAGGTGTGTCAGAACGATGACAATAAAGACAAATGAAGATGCATTGGAAATAGAAATTACATCGCAGGAAGATCACGTTCGGATGCTTAAAGGTGATCCGTCAAGTCTGCAAGTAAGTGTTCTGTGAGGATTTTGTGGAATTTAAATTTTCCTCAATTTTATAGATGAAACAAATCTTTTCAGTAGCTCCAATTTGTTTGATCTTTTCCATTTGGATAAAGTATATTTTAAGAAGTGATTAAGAAACTGTTGTATGATTGCAGGAAGAAAGGGAAGCGGCTGTCGAAAAGCTAAAGGAATTAAAGATAAATTATAAAAAGTTAACTGGGAAGGAGTACAGTAAAGGTCGAACAATGAAAAATACGAAAGGTGATACATTTAAGGTTGGATTTGAGTTTTTGTGTCTAATAATTTTTTTTTTTCTGAAAATGTTGATGTGATAAAATTGATGTAGAGGTTTTAGGGAGCCACCACCTCAAATGCGAAAGGACGAGGGGATATGAAGAAGCAAACTAAATTGGGTATTGAAGTAACTAAGGCTGAAAACTACTCGGAATGGTACACAGAGGTTGATTTCTTACTTTCTTCCCTGTATTGTTTTCTTTTTATAGACAGCTTGGGGAATATACTTGTAATAGGTGTGTGATAACATTATTCATAAAATTTTATTGTTTTAAAGTAGTATTACGGAAAACAAGTGAAACGCATGTTTATTAAACAGTTATAATGGAAGCTGTTTCATTTATGAGTACCAAATATTTTCTCGAACTTACTTCATAGCTGGTATTCATCCACTAAGGATGGAGCTAATGCAAAGCTTATCCAATAATTTAAGACATTTAAATATGTTTCAAAGGGATATGTTTTTTCGAAAGTAAATTTTCTGAGAAATTGATACCCTCACATATTCATTTCTCTAGGTTATTACGAAAGCAGAAATGATCGAATATTACGATGTTTCTGGATGTTACGTGTTGCGTCCTTGGGCGTACGCTATTTGGGAATTTATCCAGGAGTGGTTCGATGAAGAAATCAAGAAATTGGGTGTTAAAAACTGCTATTTTCCCATATTCGTTTCGCAGAGCGCCTTAGAAAGAGAGAAGGCACATATGACTGATTTTGCTCCTGAGGTTATTGAAATTTGGTGTACTCTCTTTTTTAGTATGAATATGAATATTTTGCTATTGCATATATTGTAGGTTGCATGGGTGACTCGAGCAGGTCAGTCAGATCTTGCTGAGGCAATTGCAATTCGTCCAACTAGCGAAACAGTGATGTATCCGAGCTATGCGAAATGGGTGCAATCTCATCGAGATCTTCCAATCAAACTAAATCAATGGTGCAATGTTGTCGTATGTTTTATAATCAAATAATATTTTGGATGTTAGATTAAGTGCATGAATGATATTTTTCATGAAACTTTGGTTTTAGGTCACTTCAATTTTTTTATTTGTGTGTTGTTGACAAATTTCTTGTACATTTATCTCTAATAGGACAGAAAGAATTGTTTCGTATGATTTGTGAACATGCAATGTCCGTTTCAGCGGTGGGAGTTCAAACATCCAACACCATTCCTAAGAACTCGTGAATTCTTATGGCAGGAAGGTCATACTGCATTCCAGCATAAAAGTGAGGCAGAAGAAGAAGTATTCAAAATACTTGATTTATATACTCAAGTATATACTGATTTACTGGCTATACCAGTTATTAGAGGACGAAAAACTGAGAAAGAGAAGTTCGCCGGTGCAGACTTCACAACTACTGTAGAGGCATATGTTCCTATTAATGGACGTGGGATACAGGTCATATGCTTGCGCTTTGATTTAAATCCTTTCCCTTACTTAACAATTTGTTTTACAACTGTGTGTGATTTCGCTCTCTTTGTTTACTTAGATGGGATAAAAATAAAGTAAGAGTGAAGTTAAGGATTGGCTTTATTATTTTTTCATGATCCAATCGAAGTAGATGAAATTTTTATTTTAGGGTGCTACGTCACATCATTTGGGACAGAATTTCTCGAAGATGTTTAATATATCATTTGAAGATCCAAATGGTGGCGGAAAAGTTTATGCGTGGCAAAATAGCTGGGGTTTATCAACGCGTACAATTGGTGCTCTTATAATGATACATGGTGATGACTGTGGACTGGTACTACCACCTAGAATAGCTGCTACTCAGGTATGTTTTGCAGATTTTGGCACACACATGAGCAAAGGAATTTTTTTGTTGTTGTCTGTTATTGGGTGCATAGCAGTAAAATTTTTATTTTAGATCATTATTATACCAGTGGGAATTACTGGACAGACAAAGGATGAAGAAAGAGCAATCCTGATTGGAAAGGCAAAAGTAGTCAATGATTTATTGGTGGATGCAGGTGTACGCGCTGAGCTTGACGCAAGAGACAATATATCATCTGGGTGGAAGTTTAATCACTGGGAATTGAAAGGTGTTCCTATAAGGATCGAAATTGGTCCGAAGGATTTGGCCAACAATCAGGTTTGTGAATTAATAATTTTTATTATTGCACTTTGTAGCCTGTGTATGTAATTCTTTCTTGTTTAGGTAATCTGTGCTATTAGATATTCTGGTGAAAAACGAGTTGTTTCCTTTGATGATCTTACCGTAAAATGTAAGGACATGTTAGATGAAATTCACCATGGCATGTATAACAGGTATTATTTTTTTGACTAGTCAGTTTGATAAATCATACTTACACGGTAAATATCTTTCTCGCAAGTTAATAGAATATTTTTAGGATATTGGTTGCTCGCGAGTCACATAAAAAGATTGTAACAGCGTGGAATGACTTTCAAGGGTTTCTAGATCAGAAGTGTATCTTGTTGGCACCATTTTGTGGTCGTATTGAGTGTGAAGATGAAATTAAGAAGGAAAGTGTGAGAGATGAGAAAAATGATGCCGGTGCTCCCACAATGGGAGCAAAAAGCCTCTGCATCCCACTTGAACAGGTGATTCAGATATACTTTTGAAGGCTGAGTTGAAATACATGTTTTTGGTGCATTTTATTGCTTAAGCTGTTTGATTATGTGAAAAGGCTTGCTTTACGCTTAATTAAATGCTCATTTGCATCTAAACATGATTAAAGGACACTCGACATTTTGATTATTGAAGTTTGCTTATATAAATTTACAATTTTAGCCTGATATTTCACTTCCGGATGATTGTATCAATAAGAATTGTTCGGAAAAACCGAAGTTTTTCGCTCTATTTGGTCGAAGTTACTAAACAAAACTGCCTTGCTGTGACAAAGCGTATGTGAACTTTTTGAATCAGAGTGTTTCTTGTGTTATGACTGTGTTCCCATTGTTTGTTCTTGTATCTCTTGTACTGTTTACCTGTTGTTTATTATTTATTCTGTATTATACTTTTATGGCTTCTCGAAATTGGTTTGCTTTAGAGAGAGAGAATTTCGAATAAGTAAACTTGCTTTTTCCGGTACCTAACGATGTCCAGTTTCATATAATTTCAGGTTTATTCGGTTCTTTTTTTTCTTGGTTATATTCCCTTTCGGTTTTCTGCCCATATTCAACTATGCATTTGAGTTACACAGTGTATTTGGATAGTTAACGGTTGTTTGATAACTAATAAATACTTTGTTTCTATTTCTATATATGTCAGTGTTGCTATCTTCCACCTATTTTACAAAGTCATCATCAGAGCACAAATCACAGAAGTACTAGTATTTTTTCCATAATGATCGTGCGCACTGTGTTGCGAACAAACATTTTTTTTTTTTGCATCTATTGCATTATACTCCGAATGCTATAGTATCCATCGCCTCCTAAAGTGCTGGTTTACTTCGTTTGGTCCTTTTTAAATTTGAGAAATGAGTCCCACTGGCTTCTCCAATTTTCTAGGTGGAACGAGTAAGATGTCAGATGTAGATTCTGATTTTGACGAAGAAGCTCACACGAAGTTGCTGAATACTATCAGTAGCTTAGGCAGTGGAAGCAAAAAAGAACCACTAATTAGGAAATGTCAAAAGAAGGTTCGAGTGCAGGAGCTGGTAAACCTTATACGATCAACAAGGTTTGTTCTGCCAGCTAATTCCCCGCTGACCATTTATTTATGTCAAAGTTTAGAATATTTCGCAACAAAGTATGAACTATTGGTTTTCCAGACACTGAAATATGTTCCCGATATATTCTTTATGTGAAGCTTGTTACAAAAATCACTTTTTTCTCCCACTGGTTGTGGCTAATTATTTTTGTTGCTTTCATTATTTATTTGAATATTAATCACAGGAATGTTGACGACGTGAAGAAGAAATTAGTGAGTGGAAAAAAAAGAAAAGGAAAGGTGGTGAAGACAAATAAGCCAAAAACTTTACAGGCTCCATCTCATAGATTGGCTCGTGAAAGGATTGAAAGTTGTATTGCATATAGCGATATTCGGTATGCCGTTTCTCACTTTTTTCCAACATATATGACGGATAAGACGAAATATATGATATTCTTGCAATATATTGTTAGAAGTATAACAACTGAATAATAATTTTAAGAATTTCTGAATTCCTTTTTCATTTGTCCTTCAAGCTTACGAGGAAACTAATTTATCATTTTGCTTGAAATGTTGTTGCAGAAAAGATTTAGAAGAGTGGGATCCTCTTGTCAAAAAGAATCGGCTTGCTGAACAACTAGTGTTTCCACTGATTAAGGATCCACCCTTGCAGCGGACAGCCTCGGATATGGTACTTTTTTTCAAGGTTTGTTACTTAAATTTATAACTTGATGTTTTGCTAGGATTCTTTCTGTTGTGACAGATGTATTATGCCACCTTTATTTCATTAGAATTTCGACAATGCCAATGGAGAAATATCATTTTTTAACGTAACATTTGTAGAAAACGGATTTGTTTTGAAAATAGTCTATATGCATTTACTTGTAAATTTAATTGCAGCCAAGGACACCTCTTGAAATAGAACTGGCGAAGCTACTTGGTACATCGAAAAATAATCTTCAAGATGGTGAAGAATATACAGAAGCTGAATTAGAATTAATTAGGGCGATGAGTTTGAAGGAGGTTAATACTTTTCAATTTTCTTGGTGCTAATCTTGGATGTGGTACATCATTGCCAGATTGATCAATTTCTTCTCCATCCTCTTGCGTTATCGGTGAGGAACTCTCAGACTTGCTGTGAGGTTGCTTGCATTTACTCCACGGCCTATCTTTGATCAGTGATTCATTTTCCTTCTAAGCATACTATTATGTAGGCAGTGTGTTTTCTACTTTATATATGTTTCTAGGCGAAGGCAAAATGGGCTCAACTGAAAAAAATGCGAGCTTTGGTTGGTTACCGAGAAGCGAAGCTGAAACGACAAGCTAAAATAAAGAGCAAATCGTAAGTTAATTGTTGATATTTGCTCTGTAATCCTTGGCCGTGATACTTAGTGCCTAAATGGTAATCATATTTGCTGTATTATTTACCACTTGCTGTTAAAGGTTTTGAGCATAATTTGTTTTAGATACCATCGACATATGAAGCGTCAGAAGCGGAAACAGTTAATCAAAGAATTTGAAGAGATGATGACAAAGGATCCAGAAGCTGCGAAAGAGAAACTGGAAGAGATCGACCGACAACGTATCCTGGTATATTTCATAGCCTTCATTTATTCTGAAAATAGATGACGTGCAGATCAAGAATAGGCTATTCAAATTTCGATGTAGAGAAAGTTTTTACTAGAGAATATTTGATGTTCCAGGAACGAGCAACTTTAAAGCATCGAAACGGTGGAAAAGGCATCCAGCAGTTGACAAGATATGCGAGTAAAAATAAAGATTTCAAAAAAATATATGAGGACCAAATAAGATTGGGAAGAGAACTGGCTGAGAAACATGGCCGTGAGAAAGATTCGGATTCTGCTTCTGAATCAGAAAGCACAGATGCAGGAAAACTGTCTGCCGATAAAGTACTTCAGGTGGGTTGTTCATTTGCACTATTTCATTGAATATGTTTTGGAAGAGAACAGTTATATTTTTTGATCTTTTGAATTACAGAAAGCAGTTGATGAACTAGAGAAAGAAGAACGAGAAAGGAAGTCCAGTAAGCAAGAACTGAGGAAAAAACTTCACCAAATGAGAAAACGGGAACGTGAGACCCTCAGAAAGAGCATAGTTCGGGTAACGGATTCAGCGCCAAAATCTAATCAGGAACAGAAATTGGTATGTTTTTAGCTGGAATTTTGTTATTATTTGTAATATACAAAGTATTTTATAATTCAAGACCACTTCCGTATCTCTTCAAATACAAACATATGTTTGAGGTCAATGGAAAAAATAATGAGTTGGGCATTTCCAACGAAGATGTACAAATGGGACAGGAAACAGAGGAAGCGAACAAAGAGCAGCATCAGCCAGATGTTTTAGATAAAGCTGAAGAAAAGTGTATTGAGAAGAAAGATAAAAAACAGTCAAAAAAAGGCCTCAAGAATTTGAAAAAGAAGAAAAGTTCTAAAAAACACAAGGAGAAAGTGTGTCTGCTTTTTCCTTTTTAGTTGCAAGAATCTTTATTAGGATATTCTTTGGAAAAAAAGAAAAATTGTTAAGTTTTTTAAAGCCAAATTTTATTTTACTTATGAAGTGCTTCTGTACTCTTAATGAAAAAAGACACAGAATATGTTTTTCATAATGCAAAGAATTACCCCGATGATTTACAGATGAGAGGTACAGATATAGATATAAAGGACTTGGATATGTTGTTCGACGAGGCTGAGAAGAATCTGGCTGAAAATGTATTAAAGGTGTGAAAAGTTAATGTTTCGTAGGCATGTTCGTCGATATCTTTTCGCTTCCTTCTCTTACCAGTGTTTTCTGAGTTGTTTTGAAATTCTTTTATCTTAATAGTTCTCCTTTTTGAAGTTATACTTTGCTAATAGTATTGCCGACAGTGTCATCCGTAATTTTTCTGTCCAATAAGTGGTGGAAGTTATATTACCTAATACTTCTGAAGAATCAGCATCGAATCCTAAGAAGTATTAGGTAATATAAAGTCACGCATATTGCCGTAATTTGCTGAGCTTGCATGTATCGAAGATAGTTTTCTAACAGATTAATTGGGCTATTGTAGAACAGCTACCAAAAGCATTTCGTTTTTCAGGAATGTGAATTCCTGGAAGTAAAAGGTGAAGAAGGTTGTCATAATCGCATCAAGCCTCCAATGATTTCCCGACAAGGTAAACTTTTCGAAATAGTCATCTGATAAGCTTGTTTCTCAGTGGAATGTCTGCATATTGTGTTTTCTAGAGAAAGCAAAAGAAGTCGTTGAAGAAACGGAGAAAGGACCCGTGGATATATCTTTGGATCCAAAACATTTTCTACAGATCGAAACAAGGGCATTGCCACAGATCTCAGCTGACTTTGTTGAAACAGTGGAAGATCCAAGTGGTAAACGTTTCGTATTTTGTAGCTGTTCTATTAGTATTATTAATGTTCAACGCGTATGAGAATAGCTATAGAGGTAGTGAAAATTCTCAGTAGTTATAAAATACTGATTATTTATAGAACAAGTAGAAGGTCAAGAAGCAATTATTGCGAAGGCATTCGAAGATGTTGATGTTATTGGTGATTTCGAAACTGAAAAGGAAGCTGTGGAAGCGGCAGAAAATCCAAAAGATATCGATCTTACGCTGCAGGGATGGGGATCCTGGACGGGACCCGGAATAACTGATAAAAAAAAGGATAGGTAATGTTTTTGTAAAATTCCTGTAAACTATTTACATGCTGCGATCCAGTATCATTACTTTATTTCTTTGATGCTGTATCACTTTATTACCAAGTATAGCTAAAAAAGCTTCAGATTTGTAATCAAAGTGGAGAAAAAAAAAAGAAAAGATGCTGGAAAAACGGGCTTGATTATATCGGAAACAGTGGATTCATCTATTGAAAAAATTCAACTGAAATCGGTAAGATGTTCCCTTTTCATCTAAATGTATAACAATTATAAAAGTGTTCATAATTTTGGTTGGAGAATAATAATTACAAAAGTGTCACTGCACGAGAAGGAGGGAGTTAACTGGTGTTACACAACAAAGATTTAAAGCTGTCAGGTTCTTAAATAATATATAGTTTTTAATTTACAAGTCTTTTGAACGAAAATACATCTTTAACAGGGAAAACAGCTAAATATTTACAAATTG